>CM050414.1:47107119-47297119 GCA_027564155.1 Gymnocypris eckloni scoliostomus | reverse complement strand
CAGGAAAGAAGGTTGAGGCCCCCGCACCCACCCAGCACGAAGACTCATACACTGCCTAGGGTTGGCGGGTTACTGCTGTCATATCCCCAACTTTTTCCTTATCCCCCCTTGACAGACCTTACCAGGAAGGGCAGCCTGAGTGCGTGATTTTGAGTACAGAGACAGAGGAGGCATTCCACCTCAAGCGCCTGACCGAGGAACCGGTCCTGCAAGCCCCAGATTTCGGCTGCCCTTTCTGCCAGCGTGGTTCTGCGCTCACTTCTTGTCGTCTGCCACCGAGTGGGAGCCCAACGCCAACGGACTCTCTCGGTTCTGGTCAGCCTTGCAGGTCTGTCAGGGGTTACTCCCCACCCACCCCCAGTTTCCCCCTTGTCGTTACCTTATGTTTCCACCAGGACTCACCGCACCCAGGGAAATCACCCACGGAGAGCACCGCACCTCCTCAGCAAGCCACTCTTCACTCTGCACCCTTTCTGTGTGAATAAATCCACCCTCCGGGGTATTTGTTTGAGCTCTCCTTGTCATGTGATTATTCCACCCGTCACAATATATATATACACACATATATATACATATATATATATATATATATATATATATATATATATATATATATATATATTATAATTATGCTATTATATTATTATGCTATTTCTCCTACAGTTGTTCCTGCACTCACTCACATTGTTAACACATCCCTTCACACTGGAATTTTCCTCAGCATTTAAACAGGCTATAACCACACTTCTTAAGAATCCCAATCTTAACCCAACTTTTAGGGAACTATATACGGTTTCCTTCTACCTTTCATTGCAAAAACACTTTAACGAGTTGTGTTAAACCAAGTCACTGCCTTTCTCACACAGAACAACCTCCTGGACAGTAACCAATCTGGCTTCAGAAGTGGACGTTCCACCGAAACTGCCTTGCTCTCAGTTGTTGAAGATCTAAGACTTGCAAGAATGGCTTCCAAGTCTTCATTACTTATATTGCTGGATCTGTCTGCTGCTTTTGATACAGTCAACCACCAGATCCTCCTGTCAACCCTGATGAGAAAGGGCATCTCAGGAACCACACTCCAGTGGTTTGACTCTTACCTCTCAGATAGGTCCTTCAAAGTATCTTGGAGAGGTGAGGTATCCAAGTCGCAACATCTATCTACAGGGGTGCCACAGGGCTTAGTTCTTGGACCACTTCTCTTTTCTGTCTACATGGCTTCACTAGGTTCTGTCATTCATAAACATGGATTTTCATATCACTGCTATGCTGATGACACTCAACTCTACCTCTCATTCCATCCTGATGATCTGACGATAGCTGCTCGCATCTCAGCATGTCTAGTGGACATTTCTAGCTGGATGAAGGACCATCACCTTCAACTAAACCTAGCTAAGACAGAACTGCTTGTGGTTTCAGCAAACCCATCGTTTCATCACAACCTTCCAATTAGGCTCATCAACAATAACTCCTTCAAAACAGCCAGAAACCTTGAGTTGTGATTGATGATAAGCTGAATTTCACAGACCACATTACTAAAACTGCCCGGTCCTGTAGATTTGCATTATATAATATTAAGAAGATCAGGCCCTTTCTCTCGAACATGCAACACAACTCCTTGTTCAGGCTCTTGTTCTGTCCAGACTGGACTATTGCAATTTTGGCAGGTCTTCCAGCCAGTTCCATCAAACCTCTACAATTAATCCAAAACGCTGCTGCAAGATTAATCTTTAATGATTAATGATTAATTTAATGATGAAACGTCACACCTCTGTTCATCAATTTGCACTGGCTACCAATAACTGCTCGCATTAAATTCAAGGCATTAATGTTTGCCTACAGAACCACCTCTGGCTCTGCACCCTTTACCTAAATTCATTACTTCAGACTTATATGCCCTCTAGAAGCTTGCTTCTGCAAGTGAAACATTACTGTACCATCCCAAAGAGGCACAAAATCCCTTTCACTGACTTTTTCATTTACTGTTCCCATCTGGTGGAATGACCTACCAAACTCAATCCGAGCAGCCGAATCCTTACCCATCTTCAAGAAACGGCTAACAACACATCTCTTCCATCTTTATTTGACCCTCTAACTCTAGCACTCTCTATTCTAATTCTATTTGATCTAATCTGTCTTCTTTTTATAAAAAAAAAACTAACATTTGACCCTCTATCAAATTGCATATTTATTCTCTAACTGCTAGCTTTTCTTGTAAAACTAACACTAAGTTTTAATTTGTCTATATTTTACATACTAGTTTTCTGAAAAACTACGATGAACGAGTCTTCGAACTAGAGGGTCGCAGTCCGTGATGGACAGATTGTTAATGGCTGGTCTATGTGGTAATACAATCGGGCAGGACATCCAAACGCTCACCTATCATTCATCAACCTCAAATATGGCTTTTCATCTGAAAACGTCTCATGTGAACTTGAGCGAGAAACTTCGAAACTCCATCTATAGAGAGTGAAATGTCTAAAAATAAAAGAAGACGTGTGTGTTAGCATGGATGATTTACATGAAATGTAATCTGTGCAACACTGTGCATAAGATGGCTTTCAGTTCAATATAATAACAAAAACGACATTTTGGGTTTTTATTCAACTAATAAGCACGCTGTGATATGTACTATATTTTTACTGTAATTGACAGTTATCAAAAAAAACAACAACACGGGAGTGGGAAATGGGAGTCATTCTTCCTAACGGATTTTCCTCCAGTTTTTTCGTGGGATTGGGACGGAAGAGATTAAAGTTTGTGATGCATTTAAACAGGAGATGAGCCCTGGTCTACTGCCACCTGGCTTGAGAAACCCGTTCTCAAAGACTTACTTTTAGTCATTATTTGGGTAGTACACATATTCTGAATGCCTTCGCAGAATTCAAATGAGCCATTTTAATCTAGATTAATCTAGATTAATTCCAAAATAATCTAGATTAATCTAGATTAAAATATATATATAATCTATGCCACACCTCTAATATATATATATATATATATATATATATGTGTGTGTGTGTGTGTGTATATATATATATATATATATATATATGTATGTGTGTGTGTGTATATATGTTTCATCTCCTGTTGCCGGTAGGGGCGCTAATTTAGGGAACGCTCGTATGGGTCATATTTGAGAATAGTGGCAAACGACCTATACGGTCGTATGAGTTGAAGGACTTGTTGACATTATCATATAAACCAAGCAAAAGGATAAATATGACAAATAGGCGAGAAGTGGTGTATTCAAGGCTGAGATTAGGTCATACTGGATTGAATGATACATTGTAGATAATAGGGAAGAGTTATGGATTATGTACATTATGTCAAACCAAGAAATATGTAGAACAGGCATTCTCAAATCCTGCCCTCTCCTGCAGAGTTTAGCTCTAACCCTAATAAAACACACCTGAGTATGCTAATCAGAGTAGTTAATATCATTAGAAAATCACAGATAGGTGAGTTTGATCAGGGTTGGAGCTAAACTCTGCAGCAGATTGGCCCTCCAGGGTAAGATTTGAAGAACCCTGATGTAGAACATGTCTTATTTAGATGCAATAAATACCATGAATTCAGGCAGAAATGGAAGAAAATAAAATTGAAGATATTCTTAGAGAACAAGGATGGAAAGAAATAGACTCAAAGCTTTGTTTGTTTCTTGAAAATACTGGATTAATCAGAAGAATTTAGCAACGAAAATGTTAAGAATTGTATTTAAATATATACATTTACTTGATGGATTTTTTATATATATTCTCCCCTTTAATGAGTTATATAAAGTAAGCTTCTGTCAAGTCTCTCTACACACTCCTGTACAGTAGGTGGCGATATGCAATAATTACAAATTGCAAAAGCCAAGAAAAAGAGCTTTTCATCCCCTTGTGGTTGACTGCTCCGTTACTGAAACGTTAGTATCCCACATTATTTAGTGTCTGTCTCCTTTTCTCCTGTGTTTTTCTGGGTGAGATGGGAGGAAGTACTACTGTTTTATATTTTATTTATTTTTGTTATGGGTTACTTTAAAATGCTAATTTCATTAAAACTATTTTGTTTGATAATTTCAGCTTTGCACCCTCCTGACGCTTTTTGTTTCCTTTTTTATATTGTCGGTTTCAAAAATTGTTTCAGATTGAATTTTGATTGGCAGTGGGTTTTTTAGTTGAGAAGTTCCCCATGATCTCTCACTTTCTTATGTTTTCCCTTAACCCCTAGACTCTTGCGGTGAAACCATAACACTAGTAAGAATTGAATTAGGGGCCATTGCCTTACTCTGACCACACCACGTCAGTTTGGTCACAGCAACACCTGCTGGTCGACAGTAACGATCCTTTCAGTCATTTTACTATTGACTATATTTTGAGCTTTTCCGCCGTTTCACTTAAAATCGTGTTGTTAGTTGCTTGTTGTTGCAGCTGGTCTGATGGTCTCAGTCATAGTGGAAGGACTTTGTTTTTGTGCTTGGCCCAGATAATTGTTGGTTGCAGCTATTTCAGAGGAATTTGGATTGTGTCTGAACAGTTTCTACTTTTTAATCAAGGATTCTGATGCAGATCCATAAATTATGCATCATAATCAAATGCTGACCTAATCAATGCACTATATATTCTGTGTAAAGATTTCCTCCTGCTCCCCAATCCATTCCTCTTAAACATCGTAGTATATTATTACTCTTTTTGCATTTATCTATCAACTTCTAAATATGTATCTTAAAGATCAACCTGGAATCCATCCATATTCCTAGATGTCTAATATCTTTAACTTGTTCAATGACTTGCCCATATCAGTTCACTTTAATTCCAGGGATATGATTTCTCTTCGTAAAACAGACTAGTTGAGTTTTAGTCACTGCTAGTCAAACCCATTTTTCCATTTCATTAACCACTGATTGTATGACTCTTGTAACATGAGATACAGAAGTCTGTATTAAAAAGACGCAATAAAAATTCAGAGAAAAATCTGAAAAAATGTTATCATCATAGAACATCTCATATTTTCCTGGTGAAGTCGTTTAACTCTTCCAGCAGCTCTCTTTAATTAATTCAGTGAGGACTCCACATCAAGATGTTCATTAGAAGGCCTTTTCTCCATCCTAATATTTGGATGTTTCTTTATACCTTGTTCTCTACTTATTTTCCTTTCTTCTGATATATTGCTATATACTTTAACACACATTTCTGCCTTATCAGTATTTGTCACAGCTATTATTTCTCCGTTATTTAAAACCGGTATTCCAGAATTGATCCTAAAACCACCCATCTTTCTAATCATACACCATACTTCACTGCCATTAACCTTCTCCCCTATAGTATTACAATCATTTCTCCAGTAATTATTTTCAGCATCTCTAATTACCCTCACATTCACTTGTGCTTTTTTTTATATAAAATAAAGTCATCAAATGAAAACTTCTTCCTAACCTTTTTAAAAGCCCTATTTCTCACCCTGCATTCACTCATTTATACTTAACTTCAGTAATATATTGAAATACTTCTCAATTTGCTGATTTAAATGTCCATCTACCTATCTTTTCCTCTAAACTTTCACTAACATCTATGCCTATTTTACAACAAATAACATAGTGATGACTTCCCCCCCAAACATACCATGTACATACCCCTGTTAGAAATTCTGACACCACTGTTAGATCAATATAAGAACAGCTACCCAGAGCCAAATACCTTCTAGTAGCTCTACCATCATTCATGCACACATTTACATTTAGCAGATGCTTTTATCCAAACGACTTACAGTGCATTCAGGATATACATGTATTGTCAGTATGTGTTCCCTGGGAATTGAACCCACAACCTTTTGCGCTGCTAACACAATGCTCTACCACTGAGCCATACCAACATTAAGACCCTTCAAATCCAGCATTTCTTATATTATTTGTACCATTATGATCAGTATTATCACTTCCCCATACAGCATTGTGTGCATTAAAATCCCCAAACCATATCACTTTTTGACTACCTATTCCCAAGATACTTTCTAACACTTCCATACTTGGTCTTATTGCAAGTATTATAAAAAATGAATCACCTTGATACACTGTCCTCTTAAGAACACCTCTACTATGATTGATTCATGTTCATCGCTCACTTCTATAATCCTATGTGAAATTTCATTTTTAATAAATATTGCCACCCCTCCACCATTACCTATCTTTTCGAGTAGTTATATAACCTTGTATTACAAAATCTAAATGTGATTTGTTCTCTTGAATACATTTAACATGTGGTTTGAATTCTTTATCATCTATCGCCTTTTAAATTCTTGCCCATTCACGATTAAGCTCTTTGTATTCCACTTTTAAAACTGATATTACCATTGAGAGCCTCCATATTCAATTCAATTAAATATTATTTGTATAGCACTTTTTACGATACAATCGTAGCAAAGCAACTTTACAGGAGATTAAGTTTCTACAATAAATGTATATATATTGCAGAAACTTAATATATTTAACTTATGGCAAAATTTGTTTAATTTTCTACTATGATTAATTCATGTTCATCACTCACTTCTATAATCCTATGTGAATTTTTTTTTTTTTATATTGCCACAAAATATGAAGCCACCAAACAAATATGAAACCTGTGTATCTGCTATTTGACCCTTAAGTTTAACATTTACTTGTTCCAGAGTAACTCCTTCAATCTGAAGATGTTTCAGCTGCCTTGATCATGTTTTTTATCCTCTCAGTTCTGCTTTCAGTTTGTGCAGCACAGGTTATTACTTCAGCTAAGAAGTAATGAACTCAACTTTTCCAACTTTGAGAAAATCTTCATTTACAGGTACATCTCAAAAAATTATAATATCATGAAAAAGGTCAATATTTTTTGTCACTCATTTCAGAAAGTGAAACCCATATATTATATAGATTCATTACACAGAGTGAAATATTTCAAGCCTTTATTTCTTGAAATTTTGATGGTAATGGCTAACAGATAATGAAAACCCAAAATTCAGTGTCTCAGAAAACTAGAATATTACATAAGATCAATAAAAAGGGATATTTTAAACAGAAATGTCAGGCTTCTGAAAAGTATGGTCATCTCTATGCACTCAATACTGAGTTGGGCCTCCTTTAGCATGAATTACTGCATCAATTCGGCGAGGCATGGAGGTGCTCAGGTGTAATGAAGCCCAGGTGGCTCTGATAGTGGCCTTCAGGTCATCTGCATGTTTTGGTCTGGTGTCTCTCATCTAGGTTATCTATGGGGTTCAGGTCAGGTGAGTTTGCTGGCCAATCAAGCACAGTAACACCATGGTCATTGAACCAGCTTTTGGTACCTTTAGCAGTGTGGGCAGGTGCCAAGTCCTGCTGGAAAATGAAATCAGCATCTCCATAAAGCTTGTCAGCAGAAAGAAGCATAAAGTGCTCTACAATCTTCTGGTAGATGGCTGCGTTGACTGTGGACTTCAGAAAACACAGTGGACCAACACCAGCAGATGACATGGCAGCCCAAATCATCACTGACTGTGGAAACTTCACACTGGACTTCAAGCACCATGGATTCTGTGCCTCTGCACTCTTCCTCCAGACTCTGGGACCTTGATTTCCAAATGAAATGCAACATTTACTTTCATCTGAAAAAGAGGACCTTGGAGCACTGAGTAACAGTCCGGTTCTTCTTCTCCAAAGCCCAGGTAAGATGCTTCTGACGATGTTTCTGTTTCAGAAGTGGCTTGGTAGCTCTTTTCCTGAAGATGTCTGAGCGTGGTGACTCTTGATGCACTGACTCCAGTTTCAGTTCACTCCTTGTGAAGCTCTCCCAAGGCTTTGCTTGACAGTATTCTCAAGCTTGCGGTCATCCCTGTTGCTTGTGCACATTTTCCTACCCAAATTACATTTACATTTACCAGTTAGTTTCAACCGTATCAGACAGTCTCACCTTTGTGGTGGAACACGAGTCTTGTTAGGACCAAAACCGTGCAATGGATCGTGGTCGCAGAACCAATGAATCTATTGCACAAGTGACCCAAATACTACTTCATGGCATCTGAAACACACGATTATGACCATCATCATTTCAGCTCATCACTCGCCAATATACACTGCAGTAAGATACTATAAATACAATTAAGAATACACCAGGTTTGATCTTCACCTTTTCTGTTATCGCAAAAAGTCTTTTGCGATAACAAAAAGAACTTTCTCAGGACCTCATCTATTAGATGCTAGGCTTCCTCTGAAGCTCCAACTGATGACTCTTTTGTAAGAAGGATGACCTAAAGACACATTAAACATGTCAATACTGAAGCTTTTATAAAGAATAATAACAGGCTGTGTTTTGTGTGAGACGAACCTGAGGAAGCAGAGCAGGAATACATCCCTCAATATCCTCGGTCATCGCTTTTACAAAATAAACCAGGCTCTGAAGAATGGGCTGAAAAACAGCACAATAATTAGTCCAGAACACATTCTGTGTGTAAATACTCTGATTCCTGCTGGTTTGTCATGACTCTTACTGGTTTTGCTGGCAAGGCTGCAGTCTTCAGTCCATCCAGCAGCATTTGTTTCAGAACAGAAGCATCCACTGAACCAGAACCTGCTGATGGACGGCACAAATCGCTTCCAGCAGCCTGTAGGCCTTTCTTTGTCCCTCCGTGTCCTCGCTCTACAATCACAATATTACATGAAGAACTCAGATGCAGATGAGCTTTTAAACACTTTTCTTCTGCATTGTCCCTGTATAAATAAATGGGAAAAAACACATAACACAACAGGGTTTGAATGTTAAGATTCTCACCTTCATAAATTATTTAATAAAATGAAGGGTTTGAGCCCTTGATTGCTCCCCCACAAATTGTACCAAGCAAATGGCTATTTCCATCCCTGCTAGTCTACAAAATAAGAGCCAGTGTTGTCCAAGCCTAACAATAAATGAGCCAGTGCTGTTGACCAGATGTAAAGCTCAATGAGCATCTCAATGATAATTTGAACAGAGCTTCAGCTTCTACACAAAAAGAAAGTAAAGTTGTGATGCATTACCGTGTATTTGGAGGTTTGCGCATGGCTTAACCTTTTGAAAGCGTTTTTTTAAGAATCCACACACAATCTGAAATGGAGCAAACATTCAGATGCATCAATCAAAGAGCAATGGCACAATAAATACATGCACATGTCTGGCATTGATTTGTGAATGTGATAGATGACGATTACTGTCTGCTCCGTGATGCTGAGGAACTGTCTCATGGTCTCTAGGGTCAGATGCTGCCTCTGCACGTGCAGGCTTTACAGTGTAGACCTCACAGAAGACTGAAATTAAGTTTTTGAAAAACGCTTCATTTCAGTCTTCTGTTGATCTGCAGACGACACAAAACCATTCAATCAATATACATGCAAGAATGATCATTAATGAACAAACTACGAGGATCTGTTGAGATCTTGTTTCATCACCCCGGCTGACCTGTCTCACAGCTCCTGATGAGATTTTGTAAAGCCTCACAAATGCAGAGGCGAAGTTCTGGACATTCCTTGATGGTCATCCCAAGAGACCGGGCAATGTTATTAAATGCCACCAGATCTGTGGGGTTCAAAGGAAATCCCGGCAACATGCTCCAAATCTGAAAAAAAAAGAAAAGAAAACAAAGACCATGGCCCTCGATTAACATGTATAACACTAGAAAATTAAGTCCATTTGGCCTAATCATTCATATAAGCACAGATTATCATCAATCCAATTGAAATCATAAGCAGCCGTTACGTTCCTTGTTTGTATTTTCTGTTCTTTTTTTCTCTGTCGTTTTGTTTTCTTGATTCTCAGGTTTCATCTATTGGCTGACTCAGTCCACCAGTCCACCAATTAGGCTGGACCTACCCGTTATAAAAGGGCTGGGCCTCCTTGGCTGTCAGTCGTCCTGCATTCCATCCAGCAAGGCGGTTGTCCATTTTTGTCAACCACGTTCATTTTGCTGTTCAATTGAGTTAATTGTTTAGTTGATCTGTTACTCTTTTTGTTACTCGTTAATTTGGGACTCTTGAGTTTTTGCCAAGACGCATTAAAAAACTATTTAAGAGCATCTGTTACTGTAAGATTAGTAGACCACTTTAATTATTAGCTTAATATGCTGTGTAACCCAGGGTGTCTAAATCAGACCAGTATGGATTTTGTCACTTGCGACCTGTTAGCATAACTTTGGGAAAAGGAGATGGGTAAGCCTTTTGTTTTTAAGTTTAGTTTCCTTTTCTTGTTAGTTACAGGTAAGGAGTGACAGCCACCCATGTATTTTTATTATTAATGAGAGTAGTTTAGGTTGGGTGTCGGATACGCCGAAGCTTGCAGCTTTATTTCTACATTTTTGTTTGGTAGTTAGATTAGTTGGGTTGGGTTTAATAATTAGGGTTGTTTTGCTTTTGATAATTTATTTGTTTTGGTGTCACTCATTCTTCTCCTTTTGCTCATAAACTATTTAAAGAACGTATATCTCTTCAATGATTGTAATTAGTACATTTCTAAATAAATTAAACTTGTGATAACAATGGTTGCTTGCCTCCCGGACATTTTCTTCCATTGTTTGCTTCGGCGTCAGTTGTGTCTCACTTAAATATTACAAAACATCCCCAAAAATATCTAACTCATAACTGCAGAAAAGATTGAGAAAATTGTTCTGCACAGCGCACACACTCACTATCACAATATTTTGAGAAGTGATATTGCTATTGTCAAGACCTCGACTTGACTCAGAGAGCGAGAGAGATTGGGTCTGTTTTTAAGGGATTCACAGAACCATGCATTAGCATATTATTATGATTTCTGAAGATCATGTGACACTGGAGTTATGATGCTGAAAATACAGCTGCGCATCACATTAATAAATTATATTTTAAAGTATATAAAACAGGAAACCAATATTAGAAATTACAATAATATTTCTATTTTTTTTGTACTTTGATCAAATAAATACATCCTTGATGAGCAGAAGAGCGTCCATTAAAACACAAGGTCAATTATTTATTAGGTTTATGATATAGGCCTAACATAATATAAAAAAAAATTAAGCATTTAAACTGAGATCTGTAAGATAAATATTTTCAAAAAAAACTTGAACGTGAATTCTTATATATAAACATCGCTATGAAGTGTAGTTTGCTCAATACGGCTGTGTGTGAGTATCTAATGTCTCTGAGTTATATGGTTCTGTGCCCGTCCTCCTCTGTTTCCAGCACTTAAGCCTCTCTTCTGTAATACATGACGACGCTTTGTCACTGCGTTTGCTTTGGCTCTCGACTGGAGCTATTTTGTCCGCAACCATTGAAGTATTCGGTTTCTTCAGCGACTCATTTGGCGCACATCATTCTCTTTCTATGAAACCTGTAAACCGCATTCACCGCTTCTAACTCTATAGCGACATCCGCTCTACTGCAGCCGCATCCGCTCTACTGCAGCCGCATCCGCTCTACAGCAGCCGCA
This sequence comes from Gymnocypris eckloni scoliostomus, assembly GCA_027564155.1. Classification (NCBI taxonomy): domain Eukaryota; kingdom Metazoa; phylum Chordata; class Actinopteri; order Cypriniformes; family Cyprinidae; genus Gymnocypris; species Gymnocypris eckloni. The sequence goes on along the minus strand of CM050414.1, from coordinate 47,285,699 downwards.
TCCGTTCTACAGCGGGTTGCCCGAGCATTGTAATTCTTTCGCTTTTACTAGAATTCAATCAAATTGTTAACGAATAAATGTTTTTGCTAATGCGCGGCACATAATATCTCTGTCTTTCACATAATTAATCTTAATTCCAGAATTTGTAGATATTCATACTAGAAAACAAGACGAAAAAAATACAAATTTTTTGTAGCAATTGTAATTTTACATAGGTAATTATGGCTAATGAAGAAATGCTTTCTGATAAAACAGCTTGGTATTTACACAGACACGTTCTGCTCGTTAAAACACACACTGAAATAATGCATGAACCATCACAAATCACGGTATCAATCAAACTTTATTCTTTTTTTTTATTTGGACCTGGAGTCTGTAATAAAGGCAATAGGACAACATATATGTTTATTCTTTTAAAGGGTTTCTATCTTATACCAGAAACAAAGCAAATGTTTATGAAAGATATTGTCTTCAGATTGCCAGCATGTCTTCAGTCACCTGAGATCCCAACAGAGCGTTCCCATCACACACACACTGAGACAGGCCGGCAGCTGAAACACATACACACACACACACACATGTAAAAGCACCAACTCCGAATATGTGGAGGGAAATAGTTTGAATATTGTCTCACGTTTCTGAGAGCGGATCCATGATGCGGCCTTCATGGCCACAAACTGCCACTCGTCCTTCTGATCTGATTTAAACACATATAACCAGATGAGAGCGAGGACGGTGGCCCACACTGACCCGTCCACCTGAAACACAAACACACCTCAAACACACGCACTCAACCAATCATCAGCCTGTCGGAGGATATGACATCATATGTCCCACCTGTGCCGCCTTCTGATTGGTCACCTCGTTCTCCGTCTTCCCAAACACAGCGGCCAATGAGGCGTTGATCTCCCAGCATCCCACGGCCTTCTGAAGAGAGACCAGCTGGAGCAAAGGGTCCTTCTGGGGCTCAGCTTCTTCTGAAATACATAGAAGTCATCGGGACACCCGTAGCGGCGTTATTTCTGATACCTTTATAATTAAAGTGGATTAATCTAATGTCTAACCATAACTCTTTTTAGCCATTTCTAAAGTTGAACACGAACACCTGATGTCGATGACATCATCATCCAAATGCTGTGATGTCATAATTTACATGACAAAACATTTAACTGGTGCATGACACACTTAAAAAGAAAACAATATAACCTAACCTTGACTGAATACATGTATATAATGACAAAAACAGGCTACTTTAGAAGAACTGTGCAGTGTAATGCACTTTCTCCTTTAATCCCACGTCACTCGCATAAAGTCAATCAAACATTTACATTTCTAATGAGATGGCAAGTTGATTAATTCTGAAATATTTACATTAAGTGTTTTATCGCTATATAATGTGCTTAGAGCACATAAATGCTGGAAAATATTTGGAGCATGTACTTCATTTATTGGCTATTTATGTGTATTGTGAATGGAAACATCTGTATGGAATATCTGAGAATACACAAGAGTTGACTACAAGAGCTACACAATACTACATTTACCTGATATATTACATTTTTGACCAGTTTGTCAATAATTGCTATTTACTTTAGTTATTGTTAAAGGCAATTCATGGAAGGTAAGAAATGCTGTAAACTTTAAAGACATGGAATGGGAAAAATAACTGAAAGGATTAAAATCAGAAAGCAGCCCAGTAACTAATGCATACTGTGGCATCCTCACATACGCTACAGTGCCAAAAGTATTGGCACCCCTTCTAATGAACGGTTTGACTACTTTAGTCATTTCCATGAGTACAAATCTTAATGTTTAAGCATATGATGATATTCTAGGGAGTCTAATTGTATAGCAACAGTTTGGACAGAACCCTTTTATATTCTAACATGACAGTGTCTCTGTGAGACACTCAGTGAGTGAGTGACAATTCAGTGAGTGACAAAATAAAAGACTATTAGAAGCGAGAAAAACACGTAAGATCAATGAAGTGCTGATGTCTGAATATTTCTCTTACGCCTTCCAGAGCCAAGTAGCATTTGGGGAGCCATCCGTGCTGAGAAAACAGAGAAAACATGGGGCTGTTAAGGGCATGAAGAAGAACAATCAGTCAATCATTGACTAAATAAAATACAAAAATAAGACAAATACAGTGATGTGCTGCTGTCTGTGTATTTCTCTTACGCCTTGCAGAACATTTCATCATTAAAGGAGCCCCCATTGCTAAGAAAACAGAAAAGAGCAGATACTGTGTAAGAATAAAAAACATCTGACAGAATCACCAACAAACCACACAAATCTGTTTCAAGTCGTCCAAAAATTGTAAAGTTGGTTGACTAACCATTCTTCATTTGTTTTTAATGATGAACTCAATATGTTGGTATTGAAAAACCATATATATATATATATATATATATATATATATATATATATATATATATATATATATATTTTATTTTTATTTTATTTTTTCACTTGGTTTAACCACAGCAGCAATTAGTGTCATGACCCGCATTCAATTTTGGTTATTCAGACACTTACAAAACCTCAATATCTAACATAATGAGCAGCAATTTAATAAGCTGTGCTGCAGTTTTGTTCCAAAGAGCTACGATCATCCTGAGATATTAAGGTTTATGTAAACATCTGTATAGCCAGAACAGGTGCTTTTCAATAACGGTACATAGAGATAATCACTCAACAAACTGATTTGGACAATTAAAAATAGTCAAACAACCTCCACCAGGCCGCTTGAGATGGACTGAACCATGAAAACAAAGAATACTGTTTCTTACCGCACATTTTCCTACCGCCACCACGCAATGCAGACCTCATATCTAATAAAGAATTGAATGTCAAATGTTAATGGTGAGAATAAACCAAATTATTATATACGTCTACTACTATGTGACAGGAAAAATTATTATGAAATGATACTTGTAAACCAGCTGTGTCCAATCCTCATCCTGGAGCCGTAGTGTCCGGCAGAGTTTAGTTCTGTTCCACATGTTCAGAAGATCCAGATGTGTTTAATTAGGACTGGAACTAAACTCTGCAGGACAGCGACTCTCCAGGATCAGGATTGATCTAAATACACACACGCTCAGAGACGCGCACGCAGACAGACAGACACACACACACACAGACAGACAGATGCGCACACACACACAGAACTCACATGGCACCGGCACACTCCTCTGCAGCAGTGGTCCTTTCACAGTCTGTTTGCTGTCTTTATTGACGCCGATGAAGGCCGTATGAACGCTGCTCACTCCGGCCTGAACACTGAGCTCCACAATCCTGGTCTTGGTGTTCTCTGCATCTGCTCCTCTGGCCCGTTCCTCCAGCTCCAGAGAGCGGATCACAGAGCGGGCCGCCAGCCGGTGGATCGTCAGCCTGCAACAGACACAAACCTGTGAACACCGTCTGCGGCGTCAGAGACACGACTAGTGAGCGTCTGATACGGTGTCACTACTGTGAACGCAAGCATGAGTCCCACTCTTCTTTCTATTGATTCATGTTCACCTACAGGTGAACTTCGGAACAGCAGCGTATGAAATACCGAATTATGCAAAATTATGATATCGTACCGTTTGTAATATAATAAATACCGGTAATTTTACAGTACCGGTATACCGCGCATCCCTACTAGGGATGCACAATATATCGGCCACCATATCGGTATCGGCCATATCGGTATAATTTTTTCTGTTATCGGTATCGGCCCGATAAGAAAATTTGGCCGATATCTTTAAGCCGATAAATAATGCATTATTTCCTTCAGAGACACTTCAGATGTGCGCTGTTCGCCATAATGGTAATGAAATGCTTGAAATATGATTGAATCACTTTGAGAAGGACAATACACTTATGTGCAATATGTGCAGAGCAAGTCTGTCATAAAGGCTACATAAAATGATAATAATAACAACATTACTGTAAATGACGTGCGTTGTGTTTTGTGCGTGCATTGAGCACGTCCACAACGGAGCTACACCTCCACGACAGTTAAGTTCACTTGTGCATTTGCATTATTTTGTGCAATTGTACGTAGTATATACAAACCATTAATGTGTTAATTTAAATTCAGTTTGCCGGTGATCATCTTTAGCTCAAACAGCAGCGCACAACTAATAACTATGATTGGGACTGTTGTGTATATAATATTCTAATGAGAACATTATTATAATAAAAGGTTGTGAATTCTTTGGGTTTAGTTGCCGTGTTTCAGCGCATTGTTACGGAAAGCCAAGGGCGTATTTTTGTGCATATATAATTTGTAATATTATGTTTATGTTCTATAAATATCTGATTCAGCCTAATTAACCGGCTATAACAAGCGCTTCAGTTTACCGGTGTTCATACAGCGCACGCAGCTGCTATTTTAAACAGTGGTAGCATATTAATGTGTTACTTTTTCAAAATCACTGAAGCATTATTAATAAAAACCACCACTTTTATTTTATCTTATTATTTTCATCAACAATACGGTTTAGTAATTAATATAATTTAATTATTGTCCATGCAGATAGCTCTTCCGTTTTATTCATCCATGGCACATGCATTTTGATTCTTTACACATGTAATGATGTCCAATGACTTGTTTGCATTATTTAATACTTTATGGCGAAATTTGGTAATGGGAGAGTAAAATATATTTTTTAAACTTACACTGATCAAACTAGGCTGCTTATGTTGATGTGGCTTTTAATGATGAGATCTGTTTTTAAATCAGGTTCTTAAAAAGTATATACAAATTTGGATATAGATTTATCGGCCAACATATCGGTTATCGGCTTTCAAATATAAATAATTATCGGTATCGGCCAAAATTTCCATATCGGTGCATCCCTACTTAATACGTTTTGAATATTTGTATTATTCCTATTATTTCTGTTAATTCAAATGTGCACTATTTGTAAGCAGCCCAGCTGCAATTGCTTTGGCAATACAAATGTATAGTTTTGTCATGCCAATAAAGCACACTTAAATTGAAATTGATTGTGTGTGTGTGTGTGTGTGTGTGTGTGTGTGTGTGTGTGTGTGTGTGTGTGAGTGAGTGAGTGAGGGTGAGAGTGCGAGTGAGTGAGCGAGGGGGTGAGTGGGCGAGTGGGTTACCCTGTGTCTTCCGTTGGTTTAAGAGTAAACTGGAGCTGGTTAGTCACCGGTTGATCTCTCAGCCTGTATTTCACAGTTACAGCTCCTTCTGTCTGTCCTGAACTCTTTTATGAGGAAGAAAGAGAAAGTCACCTTTATTTATATAGTGCTTTTAACAATACAAATTGTGTCAAGGCAACTGCACAATATCAAAATAGGAAAATAGTGGATCACTAATGTAAAATGACAAGATTAAACGCCCATTTTTTAGTTAAAGGCATTTGATTATTGAATTCAGTGATGTCATCGTCCAGCTCAGTTCAGTTTAAATAGTATCTGTGCAATCAAGTCGATGATATCGCTGGACAGTAACATTGATGTGATTTCAAGTTTTCTACAGGGTTCGTACACATTTTTACCAACAAATTTTCATGACTTTTCCATGACTTTTGAGACAATTTTCATGACCTAATTTTACATTATTTTACAATAAGAATAAAAATCTGTTCAAATTATCATAGCATTTTAACTAAAATGAATGACTATTAATACTATTGTTTGCTTTAGTACAAGCTTAAACTGCGCCAGATGTGAAGGTCCTTGCGATCCGAAATGTTCGCACGCAAAAACGCATACAAACATTTCTGACTCGGCGAGTAAGGACCTTTACTCCACACAGAGAACATATCACATCACTATTATCATTTATTTAACTCAGTTAAACGCAGGGCCAGAATTTAGTTTAGGAAACTTTTCTATTTCGCAAGTGTTTACATTAAGAAAAAAATTACAATACTTACAAGGCTACTCGCCAGCAGTGTTCGAATTATACCGTGGACTTTGGGGAGCCCATTTCTTTCTTTTTTTATAACGGGTGGGATTTTGTGCGCTTGCAATGGGCTTATAAAGATACATAAAAGCTATGGGTAATTATATATATATATATATATAGGGCCCTATGAAATCCGTTTTAATTTTTCCCAAATTCCATTTTATTTTCTAAATTCATTTTTTTCCTTCAATTTTTCTAGATTGTTATGGACTCCTTTTAATGATCAAATTAAATTGTATTTATCAAAAAGCATGTCTAATTAATTAAAATCATGAAACTTATACAATTTAACACTAATTTATTAAAAGTGTAACAAAAATGACATGTTTAGGGCCGTATGAAATGTTATATTTTTTTCTCATCTTATGTTTTATTGTTGCCAAATTCTGTTTTAGCTCGTCTGATTATTTGAATGCATGCAAACATTTTTTTTACTCTTACAGTAGCCTTATGAAATGTTTTTTTTTCCTCAGAATTTCTCTGTTGTGTATTTAAATTTGACTGGTTATCAGATTAAGGCATGAATCATCGATTTAATTTATATTTTAATGAATGAAAATTAAACATTTACATGTTGAAAAATAAAGGGGATTTAGCCTACTATTAAAAATAAAATATTTTGTGATTGTCTTAATAAAATTGTATTACTTTTCAACACTAGTAGTTGACGTGTTTTGAAGTAGAACTAAATTCACAGTTTTATTGTTTGTAGGGACAAACAGATGCAGATAATTAAAACATGCACATTTCTTCTCTTTCTCTGTCACTCTCAAAATGGGCATATTTGAGAAACAAGTCGAGTAGTTTGCTTCACTGAATATAATTGTCAGTCATTTAACATTTCTTTCGTAAAACAGTTGACTAAACATCTTACCTCGCTCTCTTTTATTAATCTGACGCTTCGTCGCGCGCTCAGCGTCTGTGAACGCTAAACTCCGCCTACTTTGATTTGATTTGAATTCAATTACTTTGACATTGACGAGCGCTGTTTGCCCGCCGAGGCAGAGCAGACTTTTAAAGCTTTTTTTGTCATCCTAACAAGAGCGCTGCGTAATCGAGGACAGCAGATGCTCATGTAGGCCTATAATTATCTTTATTGAAGTGAGTTAGGTTTAAATCGCGGTCAAGCATTAATTAACGATTTTTGTTGTTGCAATTTTACACAATAATTCATGATGATCACAGTACACAAAACTGAAATTGCACGTCAAAATAACAGTCAATATTTTTTGAGACCCCCAAAAAGAAATAATTAGGCTACTTTTCACAAATCACGCTTTCAGGGAGCCCATGTATTATTAAGGGGAGCTAAGCTCTATAGTTCGCACCCTGCTCACCAGGATGGCCATTTTAACGTCATTTTGTGTGTAATTTTGCCGCTTAAACGCAACAAGCTGCACTTTTAAGAGCCCCATATTTCAGCCTCGACTTTTAGTTTATGGCTTCGGGACAATTTTCATGTCAGACGCGGGCCGGGCATCGGGCTTGTTTTAGGATTCCTCCTTATTTTTGCATTTTAGAAATCCATCAATTATTATGGTGATGAAAAGTATTAGCCGCTCGTGGAAACAATACCGCGACTGACAAGAGCAGCTCGACCTGTCTAATAGCACACATTTGTCTAGGTTAAACGTTTAAACTAACATTGTGATATGCTTTTTTAAGTATTTTATATATAGATTTTATTTTAGTAAAGTGGTGATTTAAGAAGGCTAAATTGATCAAACATAATAGGCCGATTGCTCAAAAGCTACTTTAAAAACAAAAACTTGAATTTAATAAATACATTTTCCAAACATATTTCTAAATTATCTTAATAAAGAAACGAAATACGCTTTGCCATTAAAAACGAAACTGAGCTATTTTAATGGCTAGAACAGCAGCTGTGTGTAATGGGGAAGAGAGAAAGAAAGACATGGGCTCCAGTCGGACTCGGGAAGGTAATTTTGATAATCTGTTGAACAAGGATTGGACTGGGGCGTATGTTTGAGGCCCGTGCAGGATTCTACTGAGCTTGTTTGGTATCAAAGTCAATTTGGTATATGACTGAGTGCAGCGGAAACCGCCTCTGGAGTGTGCGAGTACAGAACGGCTTAAAAGACGTGCAAATAAATAATAGGCTACATTTTAGTGACAATGCAACAACAATGACCTGATTAGGCAGGTGACAATTCTGTCAACTGTACCAAAATGCTTTGTATCAAAACTGATACAAAGACTTGTATCGCACCGTGCAGCTCTTTAGTGCAGACGAGATGCGCTGATTACGTGTTTTAAGAGAAGGTCAAAGAGAGGAAACACAGCTGATGAATCCGTTTTCAAATGACCGATTTGATATTCTGTGTGGATCTATTTACTCTTCAGCCTACAAGCTATAGGCTATTGAATAAATGTGTGAATGTCCATCATTTTAAAGTCGAAAGCTGCGGGAAAGAGTAGAAATATGCGATATAGCCCATGCGCAATCCCGTACCGAAATTCAGGACCTGAATAAACATAATTGTATTATACAGAGATTTGTAAAATAGATTTCCATGACTTTTCCAAAACTTTCTGGGTTTATTCATTTTTCCAAAACTTTTCCAGGCCTGGAAATTGCGGTTTTAAAATTCCATGACTTTTCCAGGTTTTTCATGACCGTACGAACCCTGTTTCTATCTCTTTGGAGTGGCACAAGCTGCGTAGATAAGATCCCTAAAGTCTCAAAACCAAAGAGAGATTCTTTATCAAAGTTAAGACTGACCACGCCTCCTAAAGCGGCTCGTTCAAATACCCCCACATGTCTACGGCACGATGTTGAAATATTTGGGTGTGGCGTGGTTTCAGTAACGCAGCACTGTTGAAGCAGCCATGTCAGTTTCTAGGAGAAAGCAAAAGCACTTTATTTGTCCTACAGAACAGAACAGCAACGTGAGAGTGAGAGAAAACTTCATCTTTCTCTTTGTGTTCCTCTCCTTCACCTGCTAGCTTGCACTTATTTGAACAACGCCTGAGAACTTGTCTGTTTGCCTCTTTATGATGAATCGCTTAATGTATTCCCCAATTGGATAAAAGTGTCTGCAAATGACTAAATGCAACGCTTTTTACGGATGAGCAGTTCGTGAACCGAGGAGAGCATCATTCTGACGTTGCTCTGACAATCTGGCGCTTCTGAATCAGCGACTATATGTTTTGTTATTAGTATAAGTATTTGCTATTGACTGCAGAAATGCGGGGTTTTTTGCGTCGTGTGTGTGTGTGCGCGAGCGAGCGAGCGAGAGTGAGAAAGGCAGGGTCACATCCATAGACTGTAAATAAAAATAAATGGACATAGTGTCCGTGACGTCACCCGTAGGTTTCTGAAGAGGATTTTTGAAGCGCAAAGTGGGCGGAGCCGGCGTCGCCATCTTGGCAGCACGTCACTCCTGGATAATTGAAAATGGGCAAAACGGTGGGATGTGGGTGGAGCTGGTTGCTGAAACCACGCCCACCAAGCACGAGGCAGCAGCAATCCACCTGTCACTCAAGTGGCCACGCCCTTAATTATGCAGAACTTTAAGGCTTAATATAATTTAAACAGATGAGTAATAAAAAAATGCACCCCCCTCACAGTTATCACGAAGGGCAAAACTAGCCAAAATCACTTTTTGTACCAGGCTGAAAAAAAATTGTGCTGTAAAGTTGGGCATTTTAACAATGGGGGAGGGGGGGTCTATGGGATTGACTCCCTTTTGGAGCCCGCCTCTAGCGGCCAGTCGATGAATTACAGTTTTAGTCACATCCGTGTTGTTTCACGAGAGAGAGCCGGAGGTTGCCCCTTGGTCACATCACAGTGGAGTCAGCGGTCTTGTGTGCAAACACATATGAGCTTCATCATCAGTGTGTCCGTCACGTGACTCTGTTCCCCTCTCAGCTCAAACTGATGGAAAAACTACACACATTATTAACTGTCTTTCACTTTGAAAGCTGAAAGGAGCGTTACATTTCCGACGCGTGCTTGTGGTGTTCGGCAAATCACAATGCTCTGGGTCAGCTGGCCAATCAGAGCAGACTGTGCTTGTCGGAAGGAGGGGCTTGTAGAAAACGAAGCGTTTGAGAGAGGCGGGGCATAGAGGACATACAATAATGTACAGTATTTTAAAAATACTGTGTTTTTTGAACATTAAAGCATGTCAACATTAGGGGCTGCACAGACTAATCAACTTCAGTGCTCTGCATGACGCTTTAAGCTTGACGTCGACTAGTCGCTGGCGCAATAGGATAATAAATCCACATTTACGCTCTGTTTCCAAACGGTTAAAATGACAAAATGTGTACTCTGAAAGCGCTCCACAAGACATGTGTGGTTATATTACTGGATGCTCAGAGAATGCATGTTTTAAACAGCTTATTGTACAGGTAAGTTAATCAGGTTCTAATCTAATGCGCTGCTGCACTGTAACGCACACACATAGCTACAGACAGTAGCGCGTACATCACATGCACAGATTCAGTCAGCGCGGAAATGTATTAGCACACAGCTATCTTTCTTACATCACAGAGCCGTGTGAACACGTGAAAAATGTGGTTGTTGAACACGTATGCAAACAAACGAATGCCGCTGGTCTGCAGAAGCCTGTAAGATGCTTTCACCTGTCCTTTAATCTGAGCGTAGATGAGCGCCCTCTGACCCTGGAACAGAGTATTGATGGGTGGAGACAGCATGTCCACCGTCACACCTTCAGGAACGGTCCAGTCCACAGAGATAGTATCCACGGCCGGCTGGAGAGCAAACCTGAGCGACTGCATCACCTGACGGAGATCAGAGGCTTGTAAATACACATTGGATCCAGTCTGTGTTTAACAGCAGGTCTTACTTTGGGCTGCATGCGGTCAGTTCCGGTGATGAACTGAGCGTGACCAGAACCTTCTCTGGCCATCCCAGTGATGAGAGCCGTACTCGCACCCTCCCCGATCCCGAAGGAGAAGCATCTGCAGACACCAGAGCAGCTTGACATGAACAATGTCTTGCTCATAAGTCTTGTTTTAACGATGTGCGATTTGACATTATAGAGTATTTTACTAAACCCATTCAAAAGGCCTACAGAGCCACTGCATGCATTCTTTCACTGCATGATTCAATATTAAAATTGATATATCAGTTAATCAATTTCACACAAAGAGTGCCGTTTTTCTCCAAAACTTACCATGATTATGAATGTGATCTTGTTTTTTGAACTGTTGTACAAAATCCATAAGTTAATATTAATAGACTTATGTTTTAGACACCATATTGCCTGTTCTTACTCTATTTCACCAACAAAAAATATATTCCTAACACAGCTACAGCAGTGTTTTGAGTCTCCGTGATTCGTTCCTGAACGAATCGATCGTTTAAATGATTCAGTTCAATCGCAATGACTCACTTATTAACAGTGACTCGCTGACACCTGCTGGCGGTTTAATTTCACATTTTAACTTTTTTTTTTAAATATTTTAAATGTTTAAAAGGTTTTTAATATATCAAAACATTATGCATTCATAAAAGCAGGTTAAATGCATTCATGTCTTACATTAAACTGTGTAAATGTGTGCTGTCATCAAAATAAGTTTGTTTACATAATAAATATACACAGTACAGACACAAATATTATGTATGTATATATAAAATACACTCACATGCATGTATATATATATATATATATATATATATATATATATATATTTAAGAACATTTTTATATTAATTATATTTATTTATAATATATACATGTAAATATTTTCCAAATGTATATTGTATGTGTGTGTATAAAAACATAAAAACTTTTATTTTGGATGCTATTAATCGTTTGACAGCACTAGTGTAAATACATCTTAATGTCACTTCATATAAAGCTTCTGTGTTGATTTCATAATCTCATTCTAATTCACTGATTAAAAATAATAATCTCACTTGAAAGACAATGGACACTTTTAGGAAAAAGGGCTAAAAATGGCCATAAAATGTATAAATCAGTTTAAACTTATTGGAAAAGGTTCATATTTGAACCTCATTTGACCAGCACACAGAATATGAAAAAGTTATGAGTCAGCACAGCACAATAACACACTCGGCTAAATATGGATAAAATCCTAGAAAAAAAAATGATATTTGTGTTCAATATCGCACAGTGGTGATGTCAGAGTAAAGCCTCACCTGTGAGAGTAAACGTGACTCTTCACCAGATCCAGAATCTCTTTAGTGTTCCACACCTCTCCATCAGTGAAGACGAACAGCTGAGAGCAGAAGAGAAGGAGTCAAGGATCTGTGTTCGTCTGAAGGGGTCTATGTGGCTCAGGTGTGCTGTACCTGTCGGGGGTGATCCGGGTAACAGGGCTGACTGTAGATGTGTTTCAGCGGCTCTAGGATCTCTGTGCCGCCCATGTCTGCGCTCATGCTCTTCACTCTCTTCAGAGCCTCTTCCATCGTGTCCTCGCTGTACACCACACTCTGACTGCAACGACACACAGCGTCTCAGACACACAGCTGACCCGCACCAAACACTCCTGGAGGATAATCTAGTCACTGACGGGAAGAAGGACTGGAAGTGGGAGCCGAATCCGTAGATGTTGAAGTAGCATCCCACGGGCAGACTCTTCAGCAGCAGCAGCAGCGTGTCCTGGAGACAGAAGTGCAGATGAGCACCCAAACACACTTAAACGATCATATCTGAAACCTTAAATCGTACTCGCGCTCGATGCGATCCTGCAGTCCATACTGCCTGATCTGTCCACCACAAAGATGAACTCGCCCTGAGACGCCAGTGATGACATCACATCTGCAGGGAACTCTGGGTACAAGCAGATCATGAGCGCCGGGTCGCCCATCAGAGAGCCTGAAACAGAGACTGGACTGAATACAGTATGAACTACTAACCAAGCCCTGCATGACTCGAGTCATCAGAGATCAGCGCACAGACTTCTAGAATCAGAGTGTTCTCTGCTATGAGCAGCGTCTGACGGGGCGGGGAGGGGGTTTAGGTACAGTACGAGCACCAAACTGAATCATATCATGCATGTTGTACTGATACGGTGTTCAGAGTTGTACCTGACGGAGCCGCAGACGCTCCTGCCTCCACCACAGCAGAGGGATGATGGGAATTCTCATAGTACAGAAACAGCTCCACGTCCTTATCGAACTGGTGACCAGCTGTCAGATGCACCTACACACACACACACACACACACAGAATGAGAAACACACACATATGAGGACAGGATTCTTGAATTTGAGATGTTAAGTGCATAAAAACTGTACACACACTCTCGCTCTCTCTCTCACAAACACACACACACACACACTCTCTCTCTCGCTCTCTCACACACTCTCTCTCTCAAACACACACACTCTCTCTCTCTCTCTCACACACACTCTCTCAAACACACACACTCTCGCTCTCACATACACACACACTCTCTCTCTACACACACACACACTCTCTCACACACACACACGCTCACACTCTCTCACACACACACACTCTCTCTCTCTCGCCTCTCTCACACACACTCTCTCTCTCTTTCACTCACACACACATTCTCGCTCTCTCTCACACACACACACCCTCTCTCTCACTCACACACATACTCTCTCTCTCTCTCTCCCTCTCTCTCTCACACACACACACACACACACACACACACACACACACACACACACAGTACTGCGGCATGACGAGGAACTCCAGAGGATCCAGAGGGCAGCTGGACTCTAGTCTGGAGATGCGGTCAGAAGATGTCACTTCAACACTCAGAGACAGAGTGTAAGGAATAACAGATGCGGAGGAAACCTCTGGAACCGCGGCCGCCAGAGCTGAGACGATCAGACAGAGATGCTTTATAACTCCGGATCAATCCAGTCCTTTAGCAGTGCTAGGACTCAGTTTAACGTAGTACATTTATATAATAGATCAAAAGAAAACAGAGAAAGCTAGTGTAAGAGTCCTTTTTTATTAAAGAAAACAAGCAGTTAGAACACAAACAGAGTGCAAGAATTTATAAAAATAGAATTAGAATAGAGATAGAAGATCAAATAAAGATGTGAGAGATGTGTTTTAAGCCGGATCAGGACTCGAGGGAACAGTTAATGTAAAAGGTTTAGGACGCAGCTGATTGGTTGAGAGTTGCTGCTCCCGCTTGTTATAAGCTGTTTGGACTGCTGGTCATGAAACCGCTGAACTACACACATTCCTAACGTAATGCATTTCATTCCTGCAGCTCTCCTACACTCATTCTGATGATGATCGAAAGATAAGAATAATCACCCGCTGGTTTGTATCGTGGGTTGAGCACAGCCGGCAGACAGAAGCGCAGCGCGTCATCGGCCTGAACGCTGAGCTCCATGATGTAGACGATGGTGATGGAGGCGTTCTGACCCGGAGACAAACAGCCCACACTCAGTCTGAACACATCTGAACTCTCTTCGCTCTCTTCCAGCAGAAACGCCTGCTGCCCCGAGCTCACAGCATCATCGTACTGATCCCGCGCCTGCAGGAGACAAACTCCAACACAATCAGATGCTATGATTCCAGTGCACACACACTTGAGGACAAAAGTTTACACACCCCTTTCAGAATCTGCAAAACGTTAATTGTTTTACCAAAATAAGAGGATTATACAAAATGCATGCTATTGTTTATTTAGTACTGACCTGAATAAGATATTTCACATAAAATATGTTTACATATAGTAGTTTAATTTAAGTTTTCACCCCCTTGATTCTTCACACTGTGTTGTTAGCTGAATGATCCACAGCTGTGTTTATTAGTTTAGTGATAGTTGTTCATAAGTCCCTTGTTTGTCCTGAACAGTTAAACTGTCTGCTGTTCCTCAGAAAAACCCTTCAGCTCACATAAATTCTGTGGTTTTACAGCATTTTTGTGTATTTGAACCCTTTCCAACGATGACTGTATGATATTGAGGTCCATCTTTTCACACCGTGGACGACTGAGAGACTCATACGCAGCTATTACAGAAGATTAATACACTCACTGATGCTCCAGAAGGAGAAACCATGCATTAAGAGCCGGGGGCGTGAAAACTTTTGAACAGAATGAAAATATGTAAATTTTCTTATTTTGCCTAAATATCATATTTGTTCAATTTAGTACTGCCCTTCAGAGGCTACAGAAGACACAAGTTTCTCAGAAGACAAAATTATTCATATTTACCCTGATCTTCAAATTCAAAAGTTTTCACGCCCCCGGCCCTTAATGCATGGTTTCTCCTTCTGGAGCATCAGTGAGCATATTAATCTTCTGTAATAGTTGCGTATGAGTCCCTCAGTGTGAAAATATGGATCTCAATTTCATACAGTCATTGCCGGAAAGGGTTCAAATACACAAAAATGCTGGAAAACCACAGAATTTGTGGTATGTGGGGGATTTTTCTGAAGAATGGCAGACAGTTTAACTGTTCAGGACAAACAAGGGACTCATGAACAACCATCACTAAACTAATAAACACAGCTGTGGATCATTCAGACAACAACAGTGTTAAGAATCAAGGGGGTGAAAACTTTTGAAACTAAATTAAACTATTTCTCTTGTGGAATATATAGTGTCTTATGTGAAATATATCTTATTCAGGTCAGTACTAAATAAACAATAACATGCATTTTGTATGATCCCTCTTTTGTTGGTAAAACAATTAACTAATTATTTTTTCAGATTCTGAAAGGGGTGTGTAAACTTTTGACCAAGTGTAATTATCCGTAAGAGAAAGGTGGCAGAATGGCGCCACAGAAGACGACGACTCACGCTCTGTCGGTCTTGAACCTCGGCCACGATCTCCTGCTCCTCGATCTTGGCGCTGAAGTGGCAGACGGCGGCGTCGGCGGGCAGCGGGAAGACAAACACAGCCTCCAGCGGACGCTCCTCCTCGTTCACATACTGCAGACACGAGCGGACGGATGCCACGTGATCCTTAATCTGCAGCTCCACCGAGATGCTCTTCAGAGGAACTGAGAGAGGGAGAGACCAAAGAAAAGGACAAAAACTAGCCGCCGCCTTGATGTTTACAGACGTGACGTAATGATGCAGCGGCATGCTCGAATTCCCCCTCAATTCCAAAGCGTTATAATTATAAGAAAGAGATGTTTATACCTGGTTCGTTTTTGTCAGACACAAGACCACAGCAGTTGATCATGATGACGCTCTGAGAAAACAAATCAGATTTTACTGCACATTATATTTCATAACTTGTGTCTATTCAGACATAATCTGCTCAAGAATGTTTATTGATGCGTTGGATAAAATAATGGGATATTTCTCATCTTCAAATGGTGCATAATTCTGCTGGGTGTCTGAAAACGTGAACATATTACCCAGTGTTGGGTAAGTTACTCTAAAACTCATTAATTACATCTACAACAGTGTAATTCGATTACTGAACCAATTACTCTCTCCAGAAAGGGTTTAATGATACGAGGATAGACTTCTTTCATTCTCACTATTAACTATGACTCAATATACTCCTAATTACTGCTTATTAATACTTCGTTAAGTAGTTGTTAAGGAATTGGACATGATTAAGGATTTAGTATAAGATTGTGCATTATAAGACATTATTATCACTTAAAAGCACATATTAAACAGCCCATTAATATTCATGCTAAGTTAATATTGATAATTGGACATTAAAGTGTTATCAATATTTTTATTAAGTCACCAAAGTATTATTTAAAGTGAGAAAAGCATGCATTTTAAGATTAGACTGTTAAATACACAATCCTTTGCGCACGTTTTGAAATGTTTAACCATTCGTCTTGTACTGAAAGTCATTTCAGATCTACTTTCTAACAACAATATCCACAAACTCATTTACTTTGCGCTTCTAGAACTTCTGATGAAGCCGTCTGAGCTCGGAACCGAACTCTTTTCCATTAACTGAACATAGAAATATTAATGAAATCAACACAATGCTGGAGTGAAGTCAGCAGCATCTTCCGGTTCACGTGGACTATAAGCCCTGTTAAAAAACAATAGAAGCCCAATAGAAACACAGAAATGTCAATGGTTTCCATTAAAAACCATTATCTTTTCCCAGTAAAACCAGTACAAAAATCATTTTTCTATTGTGTTTTGGGCATTTTTCCAATAGTATCTAACATCCCACCAATAGAATCCACCACATACCAGTACACACCATTATAGTTTCCATTAAAACCAATACAATTCCCATTATAACCATTACATTTTCTATAGTGTTTTGGGCATTTATCCAATAGGATTTAACATCCCACCAATATAATCCATCACATACCAGTACACACCATTATAGTGTCCATTAAAACCAATACAATTCCCATTATAACCATTAAACCCATTACATTTTCTATAGTGTTTTGGGCATTTTTCCAATAGGATTTAACATCCCACCAATAGAATCCACCACATACCAGTACAAACATTATAGTTTCCATTAAAACCAATACAATTCCCATTATAACCATTAAACCCATTACATTTTCTATTGTGTTTTTCAGCAGGGAGGCCAGATTTCAAACAGCAACAAAGCAAACTCTGGCGTTTAAAGGCACTGTGAACAATATGAAGTTATTTTCTTATTGCAGGAGTTCACCTTTCAGACGACACGTTTATGGGGTTGCGGTCACTACTACTACTTTATTCAAACTTAAACGTGTCTAATATGAGTTTTAATATAAGTAGTTTTTACCTTATAGCCATACTGAAAGCAACAACTGATAGTTTACCTCAGATCTTAAAAATAAATTAAAGCAAAGATGTGTGTTAAAACTGTGAACTCACTGCAAACCAACGAGTGTATTCCATGACAAAGATGCTATCAGTTACTCAGTATGTACATTTAATGATGTTAAGTTATAGTATTTTATAGTATTATATTTTTATATTATAATTATAGATATAAGAAAATAGCAGAGTAAATTTTTCCCCATTTATTGACTGATGCGCTGTGTGAACATCTTACTGTAGTTCTAGATGTACTGTAAATATGTATTAATTCATCACACTCGCAAAAAAAACAGATTCAGTATTCATCAAAATTAATTAAAACAGTGAAATGCAAACTCAGAATATAATGCAAACCTGCAATAATTAAATATGTTAAACAACACAAATATATCTAATCCCATTTTATTAACCAATGTGTTTGCTGCAGACCTTTGATCCAGTTCAACCATACTAATAATCAATAATGACTTTAGATAAACTAACATTGTTATTTAATTGCTGAAGAGTGTTGAATCTCCGTCTTCTGTGTTCTCCTGTACAGACGTGATGTACTCGTCCTTCAGCCGGAGGTTTATTCAGTACACTTTTTGATGTGAAAGGCTTTTACATTTGCTATAAATATAACTTCTTGTATTAAAAACAAACAATCAAGCCCTGCTCATATTTTAAAAGTGGCGCGAAAGTAACGCAAAAGTATTGTAACGCATTACTTTCCATAAAAAGTAACCAAGTAACGTAATTAGATACTTTTTTAGGGAGTAACGCAACATTGTAACGCATTAATTTCCATAAAAAGTAACCAAGTAACGTAATTAAATACTTTTTAGGGAGTAACGCAACATTGTAACGGATTCCATTCCATAAAAAGTAACTAAGCAACGTAATTAGATATTTTTTTAGGGAGTAACGCAACATTGTAACGCATTACTTTTAAAAGTAACTTTCCCCAACACTGGTCTTTGTCCCGCTTTTGACTGAGCCAGGATTACGTCATAGTTCAAACACGTTTAGACAAACACATATCTGGTGTCATCTTGAGACAAAACAAAGGTATATATTAAGATCAGTTTGTCTCAGACTTACACGTTAGTCTTAAACCTGGTCTGTGAATGATCTTGCATCTCTGTGTGATTGATTAGTTCTGTCACATTGGCCTGTGTTCAGACGAGCAGGGAGATATTCATTCGTCTAATTCAATGCATATAAAGAGCACCACTGCACACTTTAGAATCGATATATCTCCGGATCGATTGCATTGATCAATACGCAAATTATCTTTTATTTGCTCTTGTGCTGTTCTGTAGATCTCTCTTCTTCTTGTCATAATCATAAAGACTGTTGTTCTTACAGCAAACTATTGTTCTGTTAGTTACAGGAACCTGTTTCCATCATTTCTCAATGTCTGGCAAGTTTTACACAACTTACACAGATTTACAAACTACACTAAACTCAACCTTCACTGTAGCCTGCAGCAAACAGCATATACGATTATAAGTGCCTAGAGGGTTTTTAAGCAGCTTATTATTGTCGATTGACTGGTTTCAGTTTGATAAGCGATCCGAACCACTCTTAAAAACATGCTTTGTGAAGCTTCACGCTGTCAGTGACGTCACCGCGCAACGTCATGTAGACGCGCAAGCACGTAGATGACGTGACCGCAGTGTTGTTCACATGATGCTGCCCAGCCCTGCTTTAAACACACGATTACTAGAACACGAGTCCTTCTGTTTTAGACTGACGTTATAGACACAGCAAGGGGCCGAAAGGAATGACAAAGGATTCACTAAAAGCGTGGAACTTCTTTGCTCTTTCACAAAGTGAAAGTAAACAGAAAATAAGCCTTACTTGCGTTTCAAAATGATTCGGCGACTCAGTGAATCAGATGAAGCTTGTGAAGATGTCCGAGGAAGAGTCTGTGTGAATTCAAGGAAACGCAGCAGTTTTTAAAGGTGTAGCTCATGAATATTAAGTAGGAGGTGACGTTCTCTGGACCGCCCACAGCACATGATTATTAAACTTTGACCACTCGTGACATGCACTCTTATCCCGCTGAGATGATCGTTCATCACAGGTATGTCTGCTTTTAGGAGGATAACAGCATTGTTTTGGTCATCAATAAGTCTGATAAGAATTATTAGTGTGACTTTGTCACGAGCACCAGAAAAACAAGCAAATTACAATCTAATAATACAAACTCAGCGAGATTTTAATAATATTAATAGAAATAATGTTTGACTGTAACCCTCCCTGAAGTGAATCAGAGCCATCGAGAGAGAAACTCTGTTGTTTTACACACACACACACACACACACACACACACAAAAGACAAACAGACAGACAGACACAAAGACACACACACACACAAAGACAGACACACACACACAAAGACAGACAGACAGACAGACAGACAGACACAAAGACAGACAGACAGACAGACAGACACACACACACACACACAAAGACACACACACACACAGACAGACACACACACACACACACACACACACACACAAAGACAGAGACAGACACACACACACACACACAAAGACTTAAACAGACAGACACACACAAAGACTCAGGCAGACACAGACACACACAAAGACTCAGGCAGGCACACACACACACACACACACAAAGACTCAGGCAGACACACACACACACACACACAAAGACTCAGGCAGACACACACACACACACACAGGCAGACACACACACACACACACACACACAAAGACTCAGGCAGACACACACAGACACAGAGACTCACACACACACACACACTCCCTGCTTACTGGGGCGATGAGATTCAGAGCAGACTGTTGTCACTCAATGGCTGGATGTCTAAGTGGTGCACGCAGAATAACATAGGTTTTATAGACAACTGGACTAGTTTTTGGGGCAGAGCTGACCTGTTGAAAAGAGATGGTCTTCATCCCTCCTGGGGTGGTGCCGCCCTTCTCTCTAGAAATATGGCACATAGTCTTAGAGTTGGTACTTGACTAACTGGGGCTCAGGTCAGGAAGCAGACAGACTGGCTAAACCGACCGTCTGCTAGCCGCCTCACGTCACAGAAGTCAGTTAATTCTCAGCAGATAGAGACCCTTTCACCTAGATATCACACTATAGAGACTGTGTCTGTTCCCCGAACTAGAAAATACAAAAAACATCCAAACCAGTATATGAGTAACAACTTAATCGATGTTCAACAAATGAAAAATGTATATAGCACAGAGAAACAAATGATAAAGCTTGGCTTATTGAATATCAGGTCCCTTTCTATGAAAGCGCTTTGTGTAAATGATATGATCACTGATCATAAACTAGATGTGCTCTGTTTGACAGAAACATGGCTAAAACCAAATGAATACATTATTATAAACGAGTCTACCCCCCAAGATTACTGTTATAAAAATGAGCCGCGTCCAAAAGGCAAAGGGGGAGGTGTTGCTACAATTTATAGCAATACTCTCAGTATTTCTCTCACACACACACTAGGGCTGTCAAATTGGCAAAAAAATTAATTCAATTTTTTTACTAAAATATTGTTAAAATTCGAATTATATTAGAATTTAAAATGCATAAATTCAGTTATGAAAAAAAAGCTTTGTCTTCCCTCCTGAGGCCACAAGAGGCGCATCGAGCTAAATACGACCAAATGCACGTTTCTTCAAAGTAGGGCTGGGCAATATGAGCAAAACATCATATCTCGGTATTTTTGTCCTGATTTGTGGTATAGGGTACATATCTCGGTATTTTGTATTAAACAGATAAATAAATAATGTGAATATAATCATGTAGGCATATATAATGTGCAAAAAGAGTTAAAATCACATTACATTCTAACATTGTAATATTTTAACATTGCGATCTAAAAACACAAATAATGCTTCACAGACTAGGCTGATTGAGTAAAAAGGCTGTTTTGATTACCCCATTAGTCTCTTTACAGTTAGTGCTATCATACAAATACACTTACTTGTAGGTTTAAAATATCCAACTACAAATATTTCAGCTAAATGTATATTTTAGTCCGAGTTATTGTGCTCATATTTCATTGAGCTCTGTGTTTGATGCGTATGCGTTCAGAACCAAGTCTGTGGAGTTTAGCGGAGAATATCAAGATGGAAATATTTCCATGGCTTTCTAACATTAAAAGATGGAGAATATACCTGTGAAATATAAGTTATGTATTTATGAAAAGAGCACATATCTCAAACAGCGCGTCTCTGTCAGCGGCACACACCAAGTACACCCGGCTGCAGCCTGCAGATCGGGGCGGGGCTGCACCTGGGGCGGGGCTGCACGTGTCGCCCCGCCCACGATGCTTCTCATTGGTTAGTGACAAAGTAATGACGTAGATCGGGGCGGGGCTGCACCTCTCGTCTCGTCCCGCCTACAACTGTTCTCATTGGTTAGTAGCAAAGTAATGACGTCGACGCCGCGGTAAACAGGAAATGCGGTTGAAACAATACATAATTATATGAAACAAACCTGTGATGCCATTAATATACCTGGTAAATTTATATAATATTAAACAATACATTGCAAATTTGTTAATTTTTGGAAAACATTTTATGTACATTTCCAAGCAAGAATCCAATTTCTGCTTTTGACTTGTCACATTGCAATCGCAAATATCAACGGATATATAGTTTATTTACAACTTAAGTTTAAGTTATTTTTATTCATGTGTATTGGTCATTTACCACTTACAAGTTATTTATGGTCGTTTTTTATTTTAATTTCAGCATATGCTTTACTGTTACATGTATTATTAACATTTAAATAAAAGTTAAAATATTCTCAGCAAGTGTCATGTCTTAAGACGTTATTAAAATTAATGGTAACACTTTACAATAAGGTTCATTAAACATTAATGTTTTAACTAACATGAACTATAACCATGAGCAATACATTTGTTATTGTATTTACTATCTTCGTTTCGTTAGTTATTGACTACACAGTTGTTTATTGTTTGTTCATGTTAGTTAAAAAGAGCATTAACTAATGTTAGCAAGATTAATAATGTATTAATAAATGTTGAGATTAACATTAACAAAGATTAATAAATGCTGTATAAGTGCAGTTCATTATTAGTTTATGTTAACTAATGAACCATATTGTTACCAAATTAATAATTTATGGATTTACTTGATAATGAAAAGCTTATGGTAAAAATACCAGCATTGTTTGTATATGAATAACATGCCAAGACAATTATTTCCTTGTTATTTATTTAGGTATGAAACTGTTTAATTCTGAGAAAGAAAGGTGAAATTTGTACATCTGTATATAACACATCTTTTTGTACATATAAATCTCTGGTTAAACATTAACATCCTTTACACACTTTCTTCCTTTAATACTTAATCTCCTTTAATCATTAAACCTTCCTTCTTTATACACTTTACTGGCACATGAAACAGCAGTCGGGGTCCTCTATGCTGTCGTAGAATCCTCTCAGGTAACCACGCTTCCATTACCGTAAAATCCGGAGCAGGATTTGAACAAGGTTTTACATAAGTTACACTCTTTAATTTCAAAAGGCACCCGCAATTCAGCCTTTGATGTTTCACTCCATTTTCCCAAGTTCACAACACCTGTATCCAAAACACACACAAACAGAACTCTTTCATATGCACATCTAAGATTATGTTAGCCATGCCAGTGCTTTAGAAAAGCAAGATTACTTAAACCAACCTTATACTCATGAGGCCTTATGCATTGCACACATTTAAACTTTAACACACTTACTGTCAAGCCATGCATAGTGTGCCTTCTGTCTGAACCGAGCCTTGTTTACAATTGCCCTAAAGCAACTGCATGTAAGAGACAGATTCATGTAGGCAGCATCTCCATCCTGTAGCACTACTTCAAGGAGTATCATCTCCAAGGCCTCCATTGGTAACTGGAAAGTATTTATAAAAGGATTAATCCATTTGCTTCAATGGAATATTACAGAGGCAATGTGCTTCATCAAATTTGCCCGAGTTATTACAGTTGCTGAACAATAGCAGCAGTGAAAGTGGGACTTTGCCCGACATTTTAAACTACATTTTAAAATGGTGAAATCTGAAAGAGCAAACAAAAGAAAATAAGTTTGTTGAAAATTGCCTAAATTTAACCTTCACTTGTTTGTATTTTGCTCTGGTCAGTGGACAGTCGCAAGACAGAATTTTCATCAGCACCATCCATGTGCAAGCACATTTTTTTTGTGATTTCAGCAACAAAGACCCATGGTCAATGTGTGGAATGCAGAAAATTAACTTACAATTAAACATTCTACTACAAATTCACAAGAAATGAAATCCGAAGCATGCACAGTGCATTGCTGGCTGGATCGGCATCATGTTAAACTTTAACTAAAGTGAGATAAGCAAAAGACAGTTAAACTCACCATGATGTTGCACTGCCCACTGAAAGTGATTTTTGGTGTGATAATACATCAGTTGTGGCATACTGGAGTAACTGCAGAATGGGCACTCACTAGTGCAGCTTTTTAAATACTGCTCGCATTCCCCCTTGCTTAACACAGTTTTGTGCATTTTTGCAAGGGTAATGGGTCTTAAAAACCTTTGGGTTATAAATTGAGGAACAACAAAAAGAGGAGAGAGATGGAGGGGTGGAGATGACAATGACAAGGATCTGCAAAAAGAAGGAAATACAGAGAATCAGTATTAGCATAATTTTTATTTATTTTTTGATATACTCCTGCAGGGTTATCCAAAATCAGTCCTGGAGGGCCACTGTCCTGCAGAATTTAGCTCTAACTTGCCTCAACACACCTGCCTAGAAGTTTCTAGTATGCCTAATAAGATCTTGATTGGCCGGTTCAGGTGTGTTTAATTGGGGATGGAGCTGAACTCTGCAGGACAGTGGCCCTCCAGGAGCAGGATTGGGCACCTGCTCTAGTGCATATACTGTATAGCAGCATAACAGTATGTAATATTAAAAAACAAGCTCTACTTTCAAGGACTGTTAAACTTAATCAAAGTCAAAGTCAGCTTTATTGTCAATTCTGCCACATGTACTGTACATACTACATACATACAGAGAATTGAAATTGCGTTACTCTCTTACTCCCTGGTGCATACAGATAACACTAAACACTAACAGTAGAATGCAAAAATACAGATAAGCACAAATCAAATATATATATATATATATATATATATATAAATACACATATACGTACACAAAAATGCAACTATTACAAATATACAAAGGACACGTAGAAAAAAATAAAATAAAACATAAAATTAAAAATAATAATATAAAAATGGATAAAGTGGCATAAGGCACATGGTAGATAGTGCAAACCAGTGAGATAAACAAACAAACAGTGCAGAATATAAGTGGTGTAGTGCAAAGAGCTTATCAAGACTATTCTATTTAAAGTGACAAAGAGCAGTCTTTTTTTCACTTTTAATCATACTTTTTGTTGAATTATTATTATTAAATGTAGTTTACTGTTTATTTTAATAGATGTATAATTAATACTAATATCTAAATAATTAACATTTAATCATTTTATTCACAGAAAAACAATATACATTTGTATAGCCATTGTTAATATGAACTTGTCCTATATTACATCTGCTGGTTCAGTTTTGACACTGTTTTCTTTTTAAGGGGCATATTTTGGGAACACTATATCCTAATCATAATCCCACTAAAACCACCCACACTAACTTTCTAATGCTGCCTTCAAGTGCTCTCGGAATTATCGTAAATACCAGTTTCCTAGGTAAACATTGCACATGAACGCCCTCCCATTTAGAAATGTTAGTGCGACGAGCTCGTAATCACAACTTTAATAGTGGGAATTATTTAATTTCCGATAGAACGTGAAGGCGGCATTAGGCCTACGATGCTTTTGGGAAACGCAGCACTGGTTATTTAAAAGCAGACCTTCACACCTTGCGTGACATGGTTGAGTGAGTAAAGTTATGCGATTTTATTTTGAAACTACTTCACATTTCCTTTTAACAACACACTAAACGGCACTTTAGAATTAAAAATAGTAATTAAACAAATTAGACAAGAGACGTAGCTTGCCTGTACTCACATGCAGCGAAGAACAGCGTAAATTAAAAACCGCTAAAATCGACGTAATGACTTGACGCCACTAACCAATGAGAACAGTTGTAGGCAGGACGAGACGTGCAGCCCCGCCCCAGATACAGACCCGCCTCGATCTACGTCATTACTTTGCCACAAACCAATGAGAAGTATCGTGGGCGGGGCGACACGTGCAGCCCCGCCCCAGGTGCAGCCCCGCCTCGATCTGCAGGCTGCAGCCGGGACACAGCCTTTCTGTCAGAGCCGCTTTAAACTCAAAGATTCATCATTACTGATACACCTCATTTAATCATATGATCGCAAGGTTTACGCTGTTATCCACGTTCACTAGCAAGCTCATTTCTTAATCTAGTAATTACATGCTTTTTTAAAGTTGAACTTGCATTAATTTGACACGTCTTTGGGCTCTTGTGTGAGACGCGAGTGCAACACTGATAGAAAATGCAATAAATACGCGTTCTGTGTGAACGGCTTGGGTTCAGTTTTGATGTAAACATCGATGTTCTCTATTTCTGCAATATTGTGAGCGTGCAGCGCCGTTCAACTGGATACAATAAACAAAGCATTAAAATGCAACGACACCTCATCATCACATCTCGTGTGCCAAGCTGCCTGACACACACCTACTTATTTGATAAATTATGTAAATAAATAATTTAATTGTCTACTAATTACCACAAACCGCAGATGGGTCTGGAACTATGAGGTGAATCACGTGAGGGAGCGTTTTGGACTTTCATTGTCACAACTGTTTCTCGACGGCGCGGATGTGAATATCTCTCAAATTAAAATAAATAAATAAATATAATTTATTCAGATCCAAATATTCACATTGAAAATATATTCAGCAGCTCCCAAGACTTTATCAAAGACATGAGCCACATCTGCATGGATAGATCATAACGAATCCCACAACAAACACATTTTATCCATATTTATTGTACTTTAAAAGTGCATCAACATGAATTACTGTAACAGAATCTAAAGGAATTCTAGATTTTAAAGAGTTCCGTAGAAATAAACACGACGTTCCACTTGTTTAAAGGCCTTGTAATTTACTGTAAAGAGAACAGAGAAACATAAGGGATTATCATCAAAGCAGTGTCTTTAAATATGTAGATGCATTATTAATAATCATACCTGTCCTCCACTGTTCTGTTGGACGGATAGTAAACCTTAAAGGAGAATCCGCTTCTCGGAAAAGAGCCCTGAAGCGTAAGAAGGCCACAGACTTCAGATCAAACTCTCTGAACAATCAGATTACATCCGTCCAGACACATTCATATTTCATATGCACATGAATACAGTGCAAGCATACCGGGTTGATGCACAGGCAGTCTGTGTTGCATACGTTGAAGGGGTCGTATTTGTCGGCGAAGACGATGAGGTCCGAAACGGGTTAAAGTCGTAGCGTGTAATCATACGGCCAGTACACCGGACACACGTACAGCGGCAGCGGCGTCAGATGACCCTGTGACAAGATGCTTCTCACGAACTGTAGAACAAACTAAATTAATTAAACACACTGTATGTCAGCAAGCAGTTCAGAGAACAGCGATCTCAGAATGGACTGCAGTACCTGATGTCAGCTTTGATTATAAATATATGAACAGCTAATCATTGTAACAAAAGTGAGTACACCCCTAAGTGAAAATGTCCACCGCTCCGAACGCGAGCGTCCTTGTTCAGTCCTGAGTTCTGCAATGCCAATCCTCTAATTAGAATGGACGAAGTGTAGAGGTGATGTAAACAAGGGATTAATTGTGCCGTGTTGACAGATTCATTAATTATAGCGGAATTAGAGATCGCGATGAATTGAAATGAGTGACAGCTTAAGGAAGTGCACTTTGCGCGCCGTCTTTGCTGTATATAGCCTATTCTCCATTCAGAATTTGAATAAGTTTCGTTTTCCATGCTGCTAAGAGAACAATGTTACGTACTTACAACAAACTTTCGGAAGTGACATACCCATAATTTCTCGAAATAGCAATGACATTGTGTTAATCATAGCAATGGACTTGACAAAATATGATGTGTCAGAACAGATGTGCATGAAGGCAAGCAATCTCACTAATTTCAGAAGCACCAACACTTTTGATTTTGTAACATAGCATCCTTCCGAAGCGCTACGGTGGGACTCGAGATCGGTCTGTAGCGCCGTTGTCTTTCTTTCCTTCTTATATATATATATGGGTCGAGTCAAATTAAAAAAGAAAAAAACAGTAAGATCGTGTCGATATTTAGTCTAGAGCTACAGTAAGATCGTGTCGATATTTAGTCTAGAGCTACAGTAAGATCGTGTCGATATTTAGTCTAGAGCTACAGTAAGATCGTGTTGATCTTTAGTCTAGAGCTACAGTAAGATCGTGTTGATATTTAGTCTAGAGCTACAGTAAGATCGTGTCGATATTTAGTCTAGAGCTACAGTAAGATCGTGTCGATATTTAGTCTAGAGCTACAGTAAGATCGTGTTGATCTTTAGTCTAGAGCTACAGTAAGATCGTGTCGATATTTAGTCTAGAGCTACAGTAAGATCGTGTCGATATTTAGTCTAGAGCTACAGTAAGATCGTGTCGATATTTAGTCTAGAGCTACAGTAAGATCGTGTCGATATTTAGTCTAGAGCTACAGTAAGATCGTGTCGATATTTAGTCTAGAACTACAGTAAGATCGTGACGATATTTAGTCTAGAACTACAGTAAGATCGTGTCGATATTTAGTCTAGAACTACAGTAAGATCGTGTCGATATTTAGTCTAGAGCTACAGTAAGATCGTGTCGATATTTAGTCTAGAGCTACAGTAAGATCGTGTTGATATTTAGTCTAGAGCTACAGTAAGATCGTGTCGATATTTAGACTAGAACTATAGTAAGATCGTGTTGATATTTAGTCTAGAGCTACAGTAAGATCGTGTCGATATTTAGTCTAGAACTACAGTAAGATCGTGAATCCCAATTCTCTGTCTTCCCCCTTCCCCTTAGTTTTGCGCGTTCACGTGAGAGTAAGGGCTAATTCTGGTTTTGATCGAGGGGTAGGGCTAAGGGGAAGGGGTAGATACCCCTCAAAACCAAGAATTTTCACGAGCTTACTTGAATCCAAGGGATACCCAGAACACACTGCGGCCAGATCATCCAGAGAGTCCCATAAAGTATTTTTGGCTTAAATAAATTATAATAAAAAAATTACGACAGTCTTGTTTTGTGCTCTACACAGTTCTGTACATATATATTTGCAACCGTGTTCTTAATTGAAACGTTTTTAAAAATGGCTATTTTTCCACGCTAACATTGCATTGCTGATTTGCACAACAGTCCCGCATTTCTCTGACTGGAGAAAACATCACTAAACCCATGCAATCGACACACACACACACACACACACACACACACACACACACACGCACAAACACACACACTAGCAGATGGCATGTTTGTGATCAACACTTGTCTCCTCTGGTGACGTAGCAGCCAGCTAGCGACGATGTATGATGATGTAACCGTAACCAAGTGGCGTCTCATTTCATAGGGCTATGTTTTCACCCCTAGCGCTTACCACTTGTTTTCGAGGGGCAAGGGCTAGGGGTAAGACGAAGGGAAAGGGGTAAGAAAGAGAATTGGGATTCACCCTTAGTCTAGAACTAAATAACTAACTAACTCTAGATATTTCCTTCTAAATTAAAAAGTAATGTTACTTTACTAGTTACTTGAAAGTAATCTGATAATGTAACACGCGTTACTTGTAATGCGTTACCCCCAAAACACTGCCAGCTAGTAATGAAATGTAGTTATTTGTCCTAATTAACAAGCTTAAAATATCCTATTTAACCCTTAACAAACAACACATTGATTGCTGATTATGACTCTTGATTATGGTCAAAGTAACTGTTAGATTTAATTTCCGCATAGATTAATGTAACGGCACATAAAGGAAGGGTCATTTTATTTAATTGTCTGTCCTGCTGTTTCTGCTCACTGAAAGCATATGGCTCTCTGGGCTATGTGTGAAGGAAGGGTCATTTAATTGTATTGTTTGTCCTGCTTTACCTTATTTGGTCATTTTGTGAACCTCCTGTAATACAGAGCCTCTGGTACCATATATAAAGGCATGCTTGTCTTAGAATAAAAAAGTTCGAAAGCCATGATGCCTCTCTGTGTCTTGTCTTTGGGCTCCCAGATCTGCTGAAGACTTCGTTCACAACATTGTGACGGGGCGCATAGCTACTGTCACGGCAGCGATGCGCTACCTATTCCAGTTCACAAAGACTGAGTGCAAATATTGCCTGTATTTGTTAGTGTAGCGTGTCAATGTGTTCTGTTATTCCTCATTTTGTTTCAAATCAGTGGTTAACCTAGTCTTTTATCAAAACCCCACAGTAATCCCGTAGCTTTCGTGTGCACACTTTTAACATCTAATACTACGGTGATTTATATGCTATAGCTACTACTATCAATACATATCTTACTGTTTAAAACCATGTCATTTACTTCACTATCATAACCTGTTACAATAACCACGCAACACATGTCTTTGTTAATTATGTATCTGTTTATTTAGTTTAAAAGGAACATAGCTTTGACATACCATCTTTATGTCTTACCAGCGTCTCCTGTTTGTTTGGGTAAAGGAAAATTTGCAATGGAGGGTTTAAGTAACGCTATGACTTCGGGTCAATAGGAAGTAACCCGGAGTTTTGAGTTATTTTTTTTTAGCTGTTAATATGACTTGTGGCTTCGCCAAATGTTAGCTGAAATCATATAAATGATATTCTATACTTTTCTAATTTTATAGATGTAGCATTTTGGCTGTTTTTAAGCATTTATGGTTTGTTTACCTGAGCCACCCCTGTATTGTATTATTGTGTTGGTATGTGCCAATTACAGGGGTGCCTTCATGTATAAAAGACTAGTAGCTTCAATCTCGGGGAGGAGCGTGAAGTAAGAAGACATAAGTCTGTTGATGCTCTAAGTATAGTGGCTTGTGTAAAGGTCAATTTCTAAGCAGCTGTAAAATTTGATTGTTTTTTTTTGTTGTTTGGTTTTTTGACTCTCATGTCAATTTATTTTATTTACTAAATAGTAATTTTTTTTTCTCTTGTATGTATTTTTTCTTAATTTTGATTGCCTTTCTTTGGCCTTAATTGGGTAAATAAAAAGATCCCATCTGTTAAAACTCATCCAACTTCTCCTGAGTGCTTACATCTACTCACGACGACTCAGTCACATCTACCCTCGACATTTGGTGGCAGCGGTTTCCGGGTAAACAGTGTCCGAGCAGCACTCGGTGAGTCAAGATGGAGAATCAGGGCAGAGGTACGGCACCACCTAGAGATGGTTCAGTGATGGGTGCCAGGTCCAAATCCACAGAGTTATCCGGGCATCCCACTCCTGTGGTCGAAGACAGGACAGATCGCTTGGAGAAGATGGTGAGAACGATGGTGGAGTCTCAACGGCATCAGCAGGACCAGATAGAGGCAGAGACGCTCCGGCAAGAGCGGAGATGGAAAGGTATGGAGCACCAATTCAAGCAACTACAGCAACTGGTGAGAGGCGATCCAGCATCAATGCAGGCGACGAGGCAGTCGTTAGCTGGACTGCAGCAGATGGATCCGCCCAGCTCCCGCCCTTCGACAGCCTTTGATCCACTCAACATGCCTTTTCTGGAAGTACCAACTCCTCAGCCACATCCAGATCAGCACCCAGCACCAAGGATGCAGAGCTCCCTCAACTCCACCGCCTTCGGCCTTGCCACTCCTTTGAACCTCCAGCGGGGGTGGAAACCCCCTAAGATGTCCTCCTATGAAGAGGACGAAGATATTGAACACTATTTAACCACCTTCGAAAGGCTCGCAGCAGCAAGTCAGTGGCCCCATGAGACTTGGGCATTATACTTGGTGCCCTTGTTAAATGGTAAGGCCAGATCTGCTTACGTAGCCATGTGTGTTGAAGACAGCCAGGATTACATGAAAGTGAAACAAGCCATTCTTAACAAGTTCAACATCAGCACTGAGACTTACCGCCAGCGTTTCCGCTCCAAGTCCATCAAGGAGGGTGAGACGGCGAAAGAACTTCAAGCCCGGCTAAAGGACCTGATGGAGAAGTGGCTAGTTCCAGAGACACGGACCAGGGACCAGGTGTGCGACCAAATCGTGCTGGAACAGTTTCTGGGCATGCTGTACCCTGAGCTTCAGGTGTGGGTGAGAGAACGCACCCCAGGTTCATCGGCACAAGCAGCAGATCTGGTGGAGACCTTCATGGCTGCCAGACAATCCAGAAGAGGCTATCACTTGGGCCCACAACAGCAGGACTGGAGAAGACCCTACCAAGCAGTCCAGAGAGCCAGAGAAGACAGCCTCTGGTAGGTTTTGGTAGCAGTCGTGTGTTTAGGCCCTCCAACAGCCACAATAGCCCCAGTGTTAGCCCCACTCCAGCTGGAACACCTAGAGTACCTATATGTCACGGTTGTGGTCAGCAAGGTCACATTAGGCCCAATTGTACACTAAAGAAAGTGTCTGATTCCAGACTATGTTACCTACCTGGCCCTAGAAAGCACTTACCTTGGGTGTCTTCTGATGTTACTGTCCCTGTGAAGATACGTGGAAAGATAGTCCAGGCTTTAGTTGACTCAGGAAGTAGTCAGTCTTTCGTTCTTCAATCTTGTTTGAGGTCTGATTTTCAGCCCGTGGGCAAAGTGAGGGTTCGCTGCATTCATGGCGATGAGTCTGAGCACCAGACCAGCGAGGTTCTCATAGAGATTTATGGCCAAAAATACTTGTTAACCGTAGGGATTTTGGATAAATGCCCTTACCCAGTGATTTTAGGACAGGATGTGCCAGTTCTTACAGAGCTATTGCAAAGTGTGAACATAGTCAGTGCTTATGTTACAACTAGAGCGCAGGCTAATAATAAACTAGACTCTAATGTTTGGTCAGAGTTACCATTTGAGGGTTGTCCTGGTGACAAACCAAAAAAGTCCAAGGCAGAGAGACGTAGAGCAAAGGTGGCAGGTACAGCTGTGCAGGAAAGTTTGTCCTTCCCACAACTAGAGGACACTGAAATCGTTGATGAAGACTTCAAGAAGCTTCAACAGGAAGACCCCACACTTAGCTCTTGCTTTTCCTCTGTTAAGTCCGATGATGAGGCTAGAGAAGCCATGAGGGAGGGTGATGTGTGTTTTGTTATCAATAATGAGAAACTGTATCGAGTGAGTGCAGACACAGAGCAGTTAGTTGTTCCTAAGACTCTTAGAGCCAAAGTGTTACACCTAGGTCATAGCATTCCGTGGTCAGGACATCTAGGCAGGGAGAAGACTGAGAAGAGAATCCTGCAAAGATTTTATTGGCCAGGTTTCAGCAAGGACATAGCAGAGTACTCTAGGTCATGTCCAGAGTGCCAGTTGTCTGCTTGCTCCAAAAGAGGCTTAAAAGCTCCCCTCATCAGTCTCCCAATTATTGACACACCTTTTCATCGCATTGCCATGGATGTAGTTGGTCCCTTAGAGAGGAGTAGGGCAGGGCACCGCTATATCTTGGTAGTTTGTGATTACGCAACACGTTACCCTGAAGCATTCCCCCTCAGAAATACTAAGGCAAGGCAAGTGGCCAATAGTTTAATTCAACTTTTCTCCCGTGTGGGTGTCCCCAAAGAAATCTTAACCGATCAGGGAAGTAACTTCACCAGCAAGGCATTGAGACAGGTGTACTCCCTGTTAGGGATCCGAGGCATTAAAACCACACCCTACCACCCGCAGACCGACGGCATGGTTGAGCGATTCAATCAGACCCTGAAGTCGATGCTGCGGAAATTCGTGTCCGAATCAGGAGCTGACTGGGACCAGTGGCTTCCTTACTTATTGTTTGCCTACAGAGAAGTACCGCAGGCATCCACCGGGTTCTCTCCCTTCGAACTCTTGTTCGGCCGGGAAGTGAGAGGCCCGCTTGACATCCTCCGAGAGAGTTGGGAGGGGGACGCTCCTCACCAGACAACCAACATTGCGAGTTATGTCCTGAAGATGCGGGAGAAGCTGGACCAGCTGAGCTCCAGGGCCCACCAACACCTGGCCCAGGCCCAAACGAGGCAGAAAACGTGGTATGACCGGACAGCACGCAGTCGCACCTTTATGTCCGGACAGAAAGTGCTGCTGCTGTTGCCATCTTCAGAAAGCAGTTTGCTGGCGAAGTGGCAAGGCCCTTTCAAGGTACTTCGCAAGGTCGGCGAGGTTACCTATGAAATCTCAATGCCAGACAGACGTCGCTCCAAACAGATCTTCCACGTGAACCTCCTAAAACAATGGATTGACCGACCATCTTCTATCCAAGACCAGCTGTGGGCGCGGACCATGGAAGAGGAAGAAGAGCCGTCGGAGCAGTACTTTCCTACTGCGGGCGGCGAGTCAACCCACCCTTCTGTTACCCATTTGACAACTGAACAGCAGGAGGACCTGCGTAAAATCATCCCAAAAGGCCTGTTCCGAGACCAGCCGGGGCGAACCGACGTCATCACCCACGACATCCGGCTGACTTCTCCAGGCCCCATCCGGCAGACCACCACCAGGGTTCCAGCGCGACTGATCCCCGCGCTGAAGCAGGAGGTGTTGGCGATGCTGGAAATGGGGGTGATCGAGACATCACACAGTGAGTGGTGCAGTCCCGTGGTCTTGGTGCCAAAAGGACGGGGCTCCGCTTTGTCGACTTCTCAAGCTGAATACCATCTCAGCTTTTGACCCATATCCCATGCCCCGTGTGGACGAGCTGGTGGAGCGCCTGGGAAAGGCGGAGTTCCTCAGCACCTTAGATTTGTGTAAGGGGTACTGGCAAGTGCCACTCAATCCCCAAGCACGGGAACTGACCGCTTTCAAAGCTCCATCTGGCTTGTTCCAGTTTAGGGTCATGCCCTTTGGCCTTCATGGAGCAGCAGCAACTTTCCAGCGTCTCATGGATGAGGTGCTGAGGGGCGCTGAGGATCATGCCGCAGCTTATATCGATGATGTCATCATTCACAGTTCGTCATGGGAAGAACATCTTCAACACCTCAGTGATGTCTTCCGAAGGATTCAGCAGGCCGGGCTGGTAGTGAATGCCAGCAAATGCCAGCTTGCCCGGTCTGAAGTGTGCTACCTGGGATATGTCCTGGGTTGCGGCACCATACGTCCTCAGGTCAGCAAGGTGGAAGCCATCCGCAGCTCCCAGCCGCCTTCAACCAAAAAGGGGGTGAGATCTTTTCTGGGGTTGATCGGATGGTACCGGCGTTTTATCCCCAACTTTTCAAGCCGAGCAGCTCCCCTGTCAGACCTCACTCGCAAGACCAGCCCCAATAAGGTGGTTTGGACTGCTGAGTGTGAGGCAGCTTTCCACAACCTCAAGGAGAGCATGTGCCATGAACCGGTGTTGCAGAGTCCTGACTTTTCCTTACCCTTCACGGTGCAAACCGACGCTTCGGGCATTGGCCTTGGAGCAGTGTTGTTGCAGGGTGAGGGGGAGGACAAAAGACCTATACAGTTTGTGAGCCGCAAACTGTTCCCTCGCAAGACTCGGTATTCCACCATTGAAAAGGAGTGTCTTGCTATCAAGTGGGCTCTGGACACTTTAAAATATTACCTTATTGGCAAAGAGTTTGTCTTGGAGACAGACCACAGGCCCTTGCAATGGCTACACCGAATGCGGGATTTTAACTCTAGAATCACCCGATGGCACCTGTCCTTGCAGCCATACAGGTTTACAGTGAGGTATAGGGCAGGAAAGGACAATGTCATTGCTGACTTTCTGTCGCGTCATGAATTGGACCTGGACGCCTCTCTTAAGGGGGTGTGGACGGGCGCATAGCTACCGTCACGGCAGCGATGCGCTACCTATTCCAGTTCACAAAGACTGAGTGCAAATATTGCCTGTATTTGTTAGTGTAGCGTGTCAATGTGTTCTGTTATTCCTCATTTTGTTTCAAATCAGTGGTTAACCTAGTCTTTTATCAAAACCCCACAGTAATCCCGTAGCTTTCGTGTGCACACTTAACATCTAATACTACGGTGATTTATATGCTATAGCTACTACTATCAATACATATCTTACTGTTTAAAACCATGTCATTTACTTCACTATCATAACCTGTTACAATAACCACGAACACATGTCTTTGTTAATTATGTATCTGTTTATTTAGTTTAAAAGGAACATAGCTTTGACATACCATCTTTACTTACCAGCGTCTCCTGTTTGTTTGGGTAAAGGAAAATTTGCCGCAATGGAGGGGTTTAAGTAACGCTATGACTTCCGGGTCAATAGGAAGTGACCCGGAGTTTTGAGTTATTATTTTGTTAGCTGTTAATATGACTTGTGGCTTCGCCAAATGTTAGCTGAAATCATATAAATGATATTCTATACTTTTCTAATTTTATAGATGTAGCATTTTGGCTGTTTTTAAGCATTTATGGTTTGTTTACCTGAGCCACCCCTGTATTGTATTATTGTGTTGGTATGTGCCAATTACAGGGGTGCCTTCATGTGTATAAAAGACTAGTAGCTTCAATCTTGGGGGAAGAGCGTGAAGTAAGAAGACATAAGTCTGTTGATGCTCTAAGTATAGTGGCTTGTGTAAAGGTCAATTTCTAAGCAGCTGTAAAATTTGATTGTTTTTTTTTTGTTGTTTGGTTTTTTGACTCTCATGTCAATTTATTTTATTTACTAAATAGTAATTTTTTTTCTCTTGTATGTATTTTTTTCTTAATTTTGATTGCCTTTCTTTGGCCTTAATTGGGTAAATAAAAAGATCCCATCTGTTAAAACTCATCCAACTTCTCCTGAGTGCTTACATCTACTCACGACGACTCAGTCACATCTACCCTCGACAAACATCCAACATATATTTCTGATTTGATTTAGAAGTGATCCAAAACACAGAAAGAAAACTTAGTTAATAAGGAAATTGAAGTTTTACAGTAACCAACTGCTTACTCAAAATAAATCAATAGCAACAGCTGTTCAAACAGCTCACGATGACTATAATCTCAGAAGTCTGATCTCTCTCTCTCTCACACACACACGCTCTCTCTCTCTCTCTCACACACACAGTATATATAAAGCTCTGGCTCACGTGAGATGGAATGTCCAGGTTGCTGCTCTGGAGTCGAACACAGTTTCTGCACATCTTATTGACGAGATCTTCTCGAATCACCACCATCTCCTGACTGCAGTACTGAATCCTGAACACAATCCACACTGAGATCACTACACACACACTCACTCGCACGCACAGACACACTCTTCTCACACACTCATACTCACTTCTCACATACACTCTACACACACACAGATACACTCTCTCTCTCTCACACACACACACACACACAGATACACTCTCTCTCTCTCACACACACAGATACACACACAATCACACACACACACACATTTTATTTTACCATATTTTCATTTAATTTATGCACATTGACCCAATGTCTAAGGAGGGTAAAGTTTTACTTAAGGACTTAATAGTGAACCCACTTGACATTGTTAAAATCTCTACAGCACAAAACTGTTAAATGCATTTATATTGGAACATTATTCAAAGTCGATTTTTTTAATTAAAAAAAATCTCATTTTTTCATCTCATTTTTTTTTGACATACAAATTGTTTTTATAAAAACATTTATTCAGTTCTAAAGGAGCACTTTATTTCGCATTGCACAACATGGGCAGGTGGAGCTTCTTAGCACATTGTTGCCATGCACTTACAGGTTAATTCCCTCTAGAGGAATCCGGGGTTACATACCTTGCTCAAGGGCACAAATAGTGAAGACTCAAGGCTCACTTGTTGGAGTTGAAAATTTCAGGTATAGCAGACCTGAGCCTTAGGCCAGTATCATACTCTGTGTAAGTGTGCAGTCCTGACATGCATACGTAATGTGTGTTTTTTTTTTTACATTACTGTGGTATTAACAAAAAATAAATTAATGCTAAAGGAGGCAATCAAGATACGTTCAAATGTATATGCCAGTAAAATGCCATTCGGCTACCTTTTGAAAAATTTTCCTCAAACTCTTGGTCTAACATAAAAAAATTAAATGACCATAGAAGAGGATAGTTCACACTAATGCAAAATTATTTGTGTTATGAATTGCATTCAAATGCATGCAACTAGACATTACCATACACTGCATAATTCTAATTTAGCATGTCAATAAACATGTCCATATTTAGGGATGCTTTTACCAAGAAGCAGATGCAATTGCATCAAAAAAATATTGAGTTCATAAAATGGGAATATTGAGTTCATAAGTCAATTAAGTATGTTGTCCTAACTAGGCATGATTGAATGGTTGGATACAAAAGTATTGTCTCTGGATGAGACGGTAAACCGAGGTCCTGACTCTCTGTGGTCATTAAAAATCCCAGGATGTTCTTCGAAAAAGAGTAGGGGAGTAACCCTGGCATCCTGGCCAAATTTCCCCCATTGGCTTCTGACCATCATGGCTTCATAATAATCCACATACAATGATTGGCTTCATCACTCTGTCTCCTCTCCACCAGTAAGCTGGTGTGTGGTGGGTGTTCTGGCGCAATGTAGCTGCCATCACATCATCCAGGTGGATGCTGCACACTGGTGTTTAAAGATATTCCCTCCTTCTATGTAAAGGGCTTTGAGTACCCCCAAAAATCTAAATAAATATAACACATTATTATTATTATTGTAATTAATTTAATTTTGAGGCAGATTTGTTATATGTAACAGCATTAATTAAAGTTTCTTAATCCATTAGATCCATCTTAAGACATAACTGACTGTGTTTAAATTGATTGTGCATCATAAAAGCATTTTGAGATTTGAGAAGTGGCCTGCATCTCCTGCAATGCATCAAAGTCACCTGCATAAAAGCTCACCATTCAAATCAAGGCACAACTCAGACAAAATGTAATGTGTGCATGACTGCAAAAAAATTATGAAGAAATGAATCTTTTACAAATAAATCTCTCAATGAGTAAAATTGGTCAAGTGTATTATTATAGATTATGCAACATTTTAAATTTTCAAATTAGTATGTTTTCAAAAAAAATAGTAGGACAGACTTTCAGTATCACCTTCACTTAAAATTATACAATCTAATCCTGTTTTCGTTAAATAAGCCTGCTCCTTAAGAGGTTTGAGTTTAGAGACCTGTTGATAAAACACCATCTCCGAGATGAGCTTTGAAATACAGAACAATCCTGGATCATGTCAACTCGTCAACAGTAAAATGCAGTAATCTATATATGAAGAATGGACCCATGTTGTAGTTCTGTTTACTGTGTTTGTATTTTCTTCCCATGGTTTCTTCTTGATTCAGTTATCTTGTGCACCTGTGGCTAATTTCATTGATTATTTTGGCTTGTGTATTTAAGCCCTGTGTTTAGTTTGAGTTCAGTCATCATCATCAGTATTATATTGGTTGTTTTGTTTATGTTCCTGTGGTTCCAGAATGTGTTGTGGAGATTAGAGTTTTGCTTTCATAAAGAACTGATGCGCATAGATATTTTGTTCCAGTTTGCAAGCCAACATGACAATTTGCATTTACCATTGTTTTTCCCTGATGGCCATTACGCATCAGAATACAATAGACAATAGGTCGTGACTCACCATTTGAGAAAAACTGTACAACACCTCATTTTCTGAAGTAGTGTCTTCTTTCTTTTTGAGGAAGCTGCTTAGAAGTAAATATCTCACAATATGTCCAACACAGATGATAGGACCAATCATTACAGACTATGAATATCTGTTTATTTCTCAATTTGCTATTTAATATAGTGTAATTTAGGTCCCCTTGGAACTCCCTGCTCAGAATGATGTGTGATTAGATGGGTCTGACAGTGGGATTGAGGTTAGATGTGTTGTTCTCTCACTGAGCTTTCAATAACCCTCCTGTTGGACTCAATATTCTGTCAGACATGCTGTTGCAGCTACATTTGAGAAATGACCACTGACCGTGGCTAACACATGCCCAAGAGTCTCTTCACATCTGAACCTTTATTGGTCTATGTGCCATTCTTCTTCTAGTTAGTACTGTTTTATTTTACCTATTGGATTTTAACATAACTGCTTCTCCACTACATGCCACAAGACATTAAATTAGATTCGAGCTTATGTGATTAAATTGCTTACTGCCCTTGTCTGTGTAAATGTATATCCAATATTTAATATTCAGTGCCGTGACCATGTAAATTCATACACAGATATCGGAATGGGAATGTTCACCTATCCAATTGAAATTCCATAACATTGAACACAAATATGACAACAAATTACATTTTAATTTTCTGATTGCTTATGCCGTAATTTTGGCTGTACCTTCAATTAAGTACACAGCAATTTGCATCAGCATAGTGATGTTCAGTCAACAGCACTCAACAGTCCATAGATAATTAGTTGGTATTGGCAAAGGACACGTACCTCCTTTCAAACACACAGTCTCGAGACAAAATTGTCAAAAGGACTGTTTTTAACATGACACAGTGTTAAACCTGATAGTCATAGCACAAGACTTTCCCCTTCAATTGATGTTCTGTCGAGTACTTAAAGCAGAAAAAAAATGTAAATGTCCGTTTTTGTTTTACTTTGTTGTCCTTGCCTTTAAAAAACACACATATTTGCACATGCTTCACTCTTCCTTGCATTACTGACAATTTGAGGTAAAAAATGTCCATTATTTATTATTAATTGTGTATCAATGTGTGTTGCGCAGGTCAAACTTAAGTTACTTTCAAAAAAGCAGCTTTATATTTGCCAATGCAGCGATCTTCTACACATGATCATCTTGAACCTGCATGGTGAAATCTGTAAATTCTGTCCCCAATGCAAAATTTCGAAATGTGGATTCCTATTGAAATGACTGGATTTCACCTGTGAAAATTGCCGGACCAACGATAAATGTGCACCTTCAGACATAAATCCTGAAAATGACCAAGGGGTCCTTTGTAAAAATGCATTCAACTTTACTTTGTTAATTTTATATATAGAACAATAGTTGTATTTAAAATTTATTTAAATGGCCTTTCTTGTGCCTGATGTGTTTCATTGTTCATAAAAGTTAAGGTCTTTCTATGCAGTGCTGTACTGTTCAGATCATTTGACATTTATAATTTTGCTTTTATAATCGAATAGTTAATTGTTTATTACAAACTATTATGTTAATCACCAAAAAGCTCTTACAAGGTAAAGACATTTGGCTGTCAGAAAACTCTCTCATCATCCACAATACAAATAATCGCTGGTTTGTTTACTTGCAAATGAGATCTACATTGTCTGAGATATTCAGCTTGCATTTAAAACCAAGGACCCCTTGTACCTGACTACATAATACACGTGAGAGAATCTCAGGGTCACTTGGAATCGGGTCTTTTGTTTTTCAACATTCATTAGTGATTAAGTTGAATTACATCTTAGAAACCTGCTCGCTAGACCTGTTACTATTTTTTTTTCATATATAATAGTGAAGCTATCTCAATATTATTTAAATATCTGAATAATTTAAAAGTCCTACTGTGCATTTATTTCATTTTTGTAGACTTAAAGTAGAAGTAGTGGCAGCACACATCTTTGCGGTGGAATTCTGACATAATTTCACAATTTTGGCGTGGCAGTTAAAGGTTAGTTTAAAAGAAAAGAAGATATTTTGAAGAATATTGTAACCAAACAGTAGATGGTAACTTCTGACTTCCAGTATGTCTGTGTGTGGGGGGGGTTGACACTATGGAAATCAGTGGTTACCGTCTACTGTTCGCTTACCAACATTTTTCAAAATGGTGACAATTTTCATTTTTGGGTGAACTGTCCATTTAAGTTACAAATGTTTCAATATTTTATTTTATATTTTTATTACATATTTTTATCCTCTGGGAAGAGACTATTAATTTGTGAAGTAATCAACTATATTACAAATAGAGTTTGAGTTAACCAAGTGCATCCCTTTAATGTAATCTAAAAAGGTTGTACTCTGAGGTGGATTCGTTAATTCCAACAAATATCCAATTAAATAAATAATCTTGCGGGGAATCCTGAGAGATATTCTACTAATGGGCTTAAGCATTGTAGTT
This sequence comes from Gymnocypris eckloni scoliostomus, assembly GCA_027564155.1. NCBI lineage: Eukaryota > Metazoa > Chordata > Actinopteri > Cypriniformes > Cyprinidae > Gymnocypris > Gymnocypris eckloni. Next base: position 47,243,931 of record CM050414.1, on the reverse strand, counting down.
CAATATTTTGGTTTCAGAGTGTTTTACAATGAGCTCAAGAGAGACGACTTCAAAGGCTCACCTCCCCTGACTATCTGCTCTCTGCCTGATATATATTCAGGCCAGGTTTCAGAAGCAAAGGCAACTGAGGAGAAAGAAAAACAATGCATAGAGTTCATGTTAGCCCATGTTTTATTCATGTTCCACACTAACTTGAACAGATAAGCAGCATCACTGGTTTTCCATGGGTGTGGATAGATTGTAGAAATCAGTCTGGCTTTCCTTGGTTAACACACAAAGTCAAGCTTTCCTGTAATGCATCCTGATCCTATCTGTCTGTCTGTCTGTTTATCTATCTATCTATCTATATATATATATATATATATATATATATATATGCTTTTTCACCACTATCATAAAAAAAAAACAATGGAAAAATAAGCCAAATCGTGTGATTTACATGCATCTTCAGTTGTGTTTTTGTGAAGACTGGTCACTTTGAGCACAATGTTGTTTTCAGAATTGGATTTCATGGGTGAAGTGTACCTGCCGCACAACATTTGCTTTGTGGAGTGGAGCACACAGTGATTTCTCCCCTGCAGCTCTATTCATTTTGTAAAGCTCTCTGCCTGACCAGTCCTCCTCTGCTGTGCGTGTGTGAGGTACATTACTTCAGGACTGCGTTTCTGGGGTCTTATGTGCTGAAATCTAAGGCAACACTGCCCCCTCTCGATATTTCTTTCCTTAAGCTGATGATACTGCAACATCTTGGTCATTAATTTTCTGCTGTATAACTTTAGTATTCAGTATTCTCTGTAAGGCTTGCTGAATGCAAAGTTATTTTGACAACAATGTATTGTTATTTTAAAATGTCAAACAAAAAATAAAAAGTGAATATTGCATATTTTCTTTCTATTTCTACTAACATGTATAGCAACCAAAAAATAAATAAAAATCTCTGAAAGCATTTAACCTTCGTACCAATATTTAATTGTGGGACTGCAATAAACATGATTTCATGATTTGCATATTGGGACATGTATGTTGGATGCTTGAAATGTGCTGATTAATAGGAATGACCCAAATATAAATAATATCAAAATCCACCTATATTCAAATTTTAGATCTTATTGCATAATCCAAATTCATGAATGGCCCATTTTAAGTGTCTAAGAAGTACAATCAAACTCCTATTTTTTATAGAAAATAGAACTACAATACCTGCCATATGTTTTAGTCCTACTTTTATATGTACAGTATCCAAAATATAAATTGGCCATTCAAACTATTGAAAGGATTGAAAATCCATGTCATTGGTACAATTGTGAGATAAGGGAAAACTAAAGTAATTTACAAATTTATATAAGACATGTTAAAAAAATTATAGCACACATATACATGTAATACAATATCAAACTCCTTAAGCATTCAAATGTTAGATCGTGTTGCATAGTCCAAAGACGTGGCCCATATTATTGTGTCAAAGAAATACAATTTTGATAGACAACGATATTATATCAAAGCTGCAGATGCGCCTTCACTTTTTAGCAGTAAATATATTTATTTCTTGACAACTTTCGGAGGGATTGGCATGGTAATGTACATGACAATGTTTAATGTATTTGGTCTTGGTGGAAAAGATCTGCTATGCTGCTGCTGCTGCTGCTGCTGCTGTGTTAGAGCAAGTACCTAGACTTGCTACTGCCAATACATCCACAACATGCTGCTGTGAGCATGTATGAAATGCTGTTGCTGCAAATATATCATACATGAAATAACTCCCATAGCATACATGAATCGCCTCTTAGCAGATCTATATAGGCAGGGCAGGGGAAGGTGGAAGGTTTCTGAAGCACACTGCAAAACTGCTACAATAAGCACTAGTCCTATATTTGAATGTTGAACAGAGAGCTCATAGGCTACCGATACAGGAGAGCACCAATCAGCTGTGCCATGTGATAATGATGTCATTAGGTCAGATTGAGTTAGACCTATCAGTCCGCCCATCTAGAGTTCCATGCCATAACTCTGTATTTGTTGCTCAATGACAAAAAATATATTGGGAACAGCAAATTGAGATTCATTCAACCTAATCCTTAAATCAAAGGTAATATGAATCAATCAAAATATTGCACATGAAAAGAACTGTATGGCAAAAAAAAAGTTATAGCAAGTGAAACCAGGCAGATTTGCACTGCTCCATACAGACAGAACAAAATTGAAGGCCATTAGAAAGCACATTATGGAGAGCATATAGGAACCTTCAGGCACAGATAGCATTGTTGTTACTAAACCATGAGTTGAGCTTTATAGCTGTCCACTGGATTGATATTCCTCAAACCACTGCACATACATATTTAATGTATCATACATACTGTATATGTATTGTTTCCATCTGTTTTATCCTTTATTTTTGAGAATAGGATAATTGGTTTTTTATTTTAAAATACATTTAAATAAATTCTGAAAGATTTGAATAACATATTTGAGATAAAACATTTGCTGAAGCTTGTCATTTTATCTTGCTTCTATAAGGTTCTGAGCTTTTTTTAATCATGACTCATGTTTCACAGGACTCGTACCGGAGCACTTCACATCGGAAGTGTACCGGGTGTGCTACCAATCAAGTATCAAAAAAATATATACATATGCAGCTGGTTATGTGATGCAAACTTCAAAATAAATTAGTTTACAAATATTGCACTATGGTAAAAGTATTTTGAGCTCATAATATAGTATTATGCAAATAATTACACACAAAAAAATGTGTTTTTATTCATCAGTAATCTGTCCCTGCAATCATAATTTAAGTGATAAGGAGTAAACGTTGTTAGTGTTTTACTGGCACTAATGTTAATTTCATCTGAAAACTGCAGTGAATTGTATGTATAGTTTTGTATGAGTATATTACAACATTTATATAGCTGTTTTCCTTAAAATATGCTTTATTTATGTGCTATAAGCAATGATTTGCCTATCAAATGCAAGCTTTTCAGGATCTTAAGGATTTAACTGGTGTAAACTACAATATGTGCATATTAAAATTAGCATTCGCATGGCTAAAAAGGTCATTTTGATTTTGGACAAATGATTCTTACACTGGATTCACTGCAGCTTAGTCAAGCTCACTGTGATAGTGTAATTGGGGGAAGCTAATTGAATTTAGGGAGCACTTTAGGACAAAGCCCAGGGGATATTACCATGGCAACCTCGCACGGAACCTCCTTTGTTCCACCTATAATGCAGCGTTCTGGGTGTTAATAAGATCTCTATCCCAGGAGACGCGGCTTGTATCTCTTTCTCTGTTTCTCTCTGTTTATCCTTGTCTCTTTTACTCCTCTACACAAGCAGAAAGAGAATTCAAAATAAAACCTAAACGTTCATATCTGGGTCATTTAAAAAAATGAAATCTGAAAAACCTTATGAAAATGTAGTATCTTTGTTCTGATAAAACATGGAGGCTGAAGCTGAAGTTCACCCTCCAGTGCTTCTATACATATCCTAATAGTAATGATCTTTTACTGAGTCTGTTTGCTGCTATTTCTGTAACCCTTATTTAATGTTAACCAACATTCAATTATTGGATTTTCTATTAGCAATATTAGTCCAAGGTTACATCAAAAAGAAGATAAAAAAAAATATTCGAGAAACGGTGCATTTTTGTGAAAGGTTATTAAAATCACATGCTAGTGTGTAAAGTTCCAGTTGATGTATTAAATTCATAATGTTAAACGTAAAATCACAACTTTGTGATTTTGCCACTTATCAGTAAATGTGAATGCTCATTTCTTCTGTAGGTGATGCTAGCCTTGAAATCTTTGCAAATGCAGTGGCAAATATTTTAGCTTCCAGTGGTCAGCTCACACCAGGGCAGCGGTGAATATGACTCCACCACTACAGGAGGCGAAGGGAGGCTTTGCTGACCATGCAGATGGGAACACTCATTGGCTGAATATTTCATAGTGACATCCACATAATTAAGGTCAGTCATTTCTCCACTGTTCCAGACCAGAAGCCACTATTTTTACCCTTTCTCCCTCCATTTTCGTCTTTACATTAATACTGTGCCCATTTTCCTCCATTATAGATCCATTTCGTTATTAACAGTAAAACGTATATGGGTCACAGAATGGACATTGTGCTCAGTTAAAGGAACAGTTTCTGCACTATACAGTGAAGCAAAACTCATGGTTGCTTCAGAAACGATCTATGCCTCAAGGTACCTCTGCTCATTATGTGTTTCCTAAGGACAATCGCTGATTCTATAATTTAAAATGTATAGCAGGATTTAAAATATAGTTAACTAAGTTAAAAAATAGTTAACTAAGCACTTGGACTGAGATGATTTTAACCCAGAATAAATCTTATTCCTGTTCTATTTCATATTTACATAATGTCCACGTTAAGGACATATGGGACACCTTTTACTTCATGCTAATATAAAGCAACCGCTATATTGTTGTGAAACCAGAGCTAATGTTCATGGAAAATAAGCAACCATATTTTTAGTGTTAACATGCCGATTTAGCACATGGCACCAGGAGAGAAATGCATCTGTGCTTACTGATAAGTCTTGAATATGCTGTGCTTTTATCATTACATTAATCATTAGGAGCATTTCATATTAAGTGTGTTTCTTCAGATATCAAGAGTTGTTTGTTGTTTAATCTAAAATTACATCACAAAACGAAGAATGTACTTACAAGAACATCATTATATGTGAATTGTCACAATCACTTAGAGATTATTCTGTGGTTTGACATGTTATAGAGTAGTTTCCCAGATTCATTTGAGTCATTTTTTATATGTTAAATAAATGCATGTAAATGTCACTATCTAAAGCAGGGGTGAATAGTTGTAATTAACTATTATTATAAATGATTGCTTTACTACATTTAATGTTGTTGATGATGTTGTGTATAGTTTTCTGTAATAGTCACTATGTATCTCTGAATACATAAATACACACACACACACACACACACACACACACACATATATATATATATATATATATATATATATAAATGTGGTTGAACTTTTTATTTATTTATTTACCTTTTTTGTATTAGCTATATTTTAATTATTACAGACATGTAACATCCAGGTATACAGACAAGCAAGAAGATTTTCTGCAATATTTTGACCTACATTGAGCTGAGATCTTCAGATAAAGAGTATCCAATTAGACAAACAACAAACATAGTGACCATTTGTTAAGCAGAATCATTTAAGAGTGTCATTTTCTGGAAAATGTATGTGAATCTTTGGGAAAACTTTGCCTTCAGTAATGGCGTCTTGGCAAGTAATGTTTCCAGATCAATACCAGACACAGGCTAGAAGAAAATTGTGTCTGGTTGATGATACATTATAAAATGACGTCAACAATAGCAACCAAAATATCAATGCACTCAGTCCCCCTTTTAATTGTTTATAAATATTACATTATCGCTATACTTTGAAAAACTTGATTAAGTCTTATTATTTGTAGCTAAAGTTGGATAAAATCTTTCTCTTATGAGCTTACGTGAGCTTGCTCATCCATGTCAAAACATATTGTAAATTAACTAGATTCACTCAATCTAGTAAAATTAGATCAATCAATCAATTTTTACTTTTACTGTAATAATTAACATGAATAATAACCCTGCATTAATATATCAATTACATTACAATGAATGAGTAAGATAAAAAAACGGGGTTGTGATTCAGCCTACTTGTACTGGCCTGTGTACTGACGTACCATATCTTTAGGCAGATCAGTTTTCAGATCAGTCTGAGTTGAAGATCAAAATTAAATATTGTTCCAGTGGATTGTTGGAGTAATAGGTAAATCCAATCTGTCTGCGGGCTTATCTGGTCATGTAGCTGATTGCTATCCAGCGGAGTGTGTCCCTGCTCTCTGTTCTCAATAGGACATTAAGTGATGTGTACACTGACAAAGCAATTCCCCTTCTCATCTGCTGCAAAATCTCCAGACACATTTTGCTTAGGAGGGCAATCCTGAATGGATGAAGTGGGCCGAATCATTTGATCCACTCAGTTATGCATACAACAACAAAAACTCTACATTCTTGTATTTCGTTTCACAAAAATTGTGTTATCAAGCATATATTGTTTGCATATTGTGACTAATGTTTGGCACTATTTACTTTCACCTCCCTCACTGTAATCCCTTTTAACCAACATTATGCCACAATTTAGCTTAATTTGTACTTAACCTGGAATATTCCTTCATGGAAAAATACCAGGTAAAATTTTTAACTAGATATCGTCACACTAACCCAGCTGATTATTTAAAGTCAATTAATACAATTGTTTTGCATTACATATTTAATTAAATGTTATGTTAAAATATGCAAATGAGGCTGTGTAATATATATATATATATATATATATATGGCGAGCTGGACGGGACCAGCGGAGGCAAAGGTGAGCTGGATGGGACCAACTATTGGGGGCGCTCTGGAAGCGCTGACTCTCATGGGCGCTCGGGTAGCATTGACTCTCGTGGGCACTCAACTCTCTGACTCTCGTAGGCGCTTTGTCGGCTCTTACTCATTCTCATCTGGTGTATCGATGCACAATATTTGTGATGCTGCGGGATGGTCCACCCCTCTGACATTTGTCAGGTTCTACAGCTTTGACCTTGATGCCACTCCTGGCTCCTCAGTTCTCTCTGCCTAAGCTGTGCCGTTCCACACTAGGCAGTGATTTGCCAGTATGGTGGGGTGGGCATTGTCATTCCCAAAGCGTTTCTGACACAGCTTGAGTTCCCGAAGGGGAACGTCCCAGGTTACATATGTAACCATGGTTCCCCGAGGGAACGAGACGCTGCTTCACATGCCATACTTCCTGCATCCCTGCAAATGCTTCCTTCACTTTGAAGCTGCTGCTGTCTCCAACACAGGTGCTTTTATACTTCCTGGTCGCTACATCATCTCCGCCGGTGACGTCAGCCGGGATTACCTCGGATGGATAACACTCGTGTTTCAGAGCGTTGGAACACATGAGTCTACGAAGCGTTTCCAGCAGCTTCTCGTTCCCTCTGGGAACCATGGCTACATACATAACCTGGGACATTCTTCTGCTGTCGGTTATCAAACAGTATTGCATTACTGTGGGTGCCCCCTTCTGGATTGAGGGTGAATTGCCTGTATTCGTAGTAAGGCCTCAAGCACCCAACCGAGATGTCCGTACTGTGATGGTTCAGTACGAATACATGTACCGTTACACCCATTATGTGCTGTATATATATATATATATATATATATTAGTGGTGGGCATAGATTATTTTTTTTAATCTAGATTAATCTTGGAATTAATCTAGATTAATCTAGATTAAAATGGCTCATTTGAATTCTGCCGAAGGCATTCAGAATATGTGTGCTACCCAAATAATGACTAAAAGTAAGTCTTTGAGAACGTATTTCTCAAGCAAGGTGGCGCATTAGACCAGGGCTCATCTCCTGTTTCCAAAATGCATCACAAACTTTAATCTCCCAATCCCACGAAAAAAACTGGGGAAAAATCCATCGTTCCACTCCCGGAAGAATGACTCATTCCCTCCACTCCCGTGTTGTTTTTTTTTTGCGATAACGATAACTGTCAATTACAGTAAAAATATAGTACAGATCACAGCGTGCCCACCTTATTAGTTGAATAAAACCCCAAATGTCGTTTTTTGTTATTATATTGAACTGAAAGCCATTTTATGCACAGTGTTGCACAGATTAAATTTCATGTAAATCATCCATGTTAACACACACGTCTTCTATTGTGTTTTTTTAGACATTTCACTCTCTATAGATATATTTTTCAAAGACGGAGTTTAGAAGTTTCTCGCTCAAGTTCACGTGAGACCTAAAGCGCTTCCTGTTTGCTTAAAAGCGCTACGTTTCGTTGTTATTCTGAGTGCACACAAATAAACGTAGAGTCTTTACAGATTCGAAAGATGTATTAGGCTACTTTTATCTGTATGACCAAGAATGACGGAGATTTTAAGAGCAAGTGAGCGCACGAGCCTGTCCTGCAGCAAGCAGCTTCCACACAAACACTTCAATAGCGCACATTTCTCTAGGTTAACATCATATTGAGCGGCCATGTAAAGTTGCTACTACATACATCTTTCAGATGAAAAGCCATATTTGAGGTTGATGAATGATAGGTGAGTGTTTGGATGTCCTGCCCGATTGTATTACCACATAGACCAGCCGTTAACAATCTGTCCATCACGGACTGCGTCATTCACTTAACCAGCCGCACCAAAGCAAACAGGAGGAGAGCATAAAGAGACAGGGAAACTAGAATTGAGTTCAGAATTAAAATATACAGTTTATAGTTTATTTATATAAAAGGTATATTTGTGTGTAAAGTTGGGTATCATTACTATTCCCGGTCCCGCCCACTCCCGATTAAATATTTTCCTCTCCCGTCCCAATCACGTGATTCGTAGCGATTTTGTTTCCCATCCCGGGATTCCGAAAAAGACAGCCTCTAGTTCGAAGACTCGTTCTCGCCCTACAGTGCAATTCCTAGGTATACATCCGCTAAAATATCAGGGTGAAAGTCATCATAGCTTGCGTAGTATAGACCCAGCTCCCAACCCAACTTTGAGAATAGATTAACGGCGATATTTTTTTTATCGCCCGATAAGAGTCTCACGTTAACGCAGCACGTTAACGCCGATAGCGGCCCACCACTAATATATATATATATATATATATATGAAGAGTGAAATTTGAAATTTTCATCTAAAATAAATATATATATTTATTATGTATGGTATTATATAGCCTATATGTTATTATTATAATTATTATTATTTAGTCATTTAGTAGACGCTTTTATCCAAAGCGAATTACAAATGAGGACAACAGAAGCAATCAATTGTAGCATCAAAACAACTAACACAGATCCAAAACCAAAAGCTAAAACTTCATAAATACTACCTATACACATTTAAAAATAAAGAAATTAAATAAAAATGACGAATGCATACAACAAAATGTTAAACTTAACCTTTAAATGAAAATCACAAAATAAAGCTAAAAACAATTCAGAATATTAAAGAACAAAGGGTATAAGAGTATAATAATGATTATAACATAACACTAAGCCAACCAAAAAAAACTATATGTAAATGTAAAACCACACCCACATAACTACACTTTTATAAATTCAATATATATATATATATATATATATATATAAATTCATTTCCATTTAGTTTGTTAAAGTATTAACATAACTGAAATTGAAACTTAATACATTCCGATATAATTTAACAAAAATTATAATAAATAACAAGTAAAAATCAAACAACAGTAGTTTATCAGTAATCCTTAAAAATAATACTGCCAAACATGCTAAAAAAAACACAACTTACACATAGTAATAAATGGTTATAAAAACTGAAACAGAATGAAACAAGTAGTAGGAAAGAGGAGAAATAAAAAGCGATACTTATATCATTTTTCCGGTGTCCCTGCCCAGTTGAGTCGCATTGTAGAGTCGATGGTCTTTACACTCTTCGGTCTTCACATGAGGAGGCCTTCACACGACGGCTGCCACGGTCAGCTACGCTTTTTTATACCCTTCTAACAAAATACTAATTGAATTTAGCTGAACACATTTTCCTTATTTTTTCACAACAAAGGGCCAAGCAACCGCAGACACTGACAAAAGAAATACGATACAGAATGAGACCTATGTACAGTATGTATGCATGTATAAATGGAACAAGAAAAAAAGGTCAAAGTCATTCACCCTCAAATAAGTGCACACTGGTGGTGTTTGAGGAGAACCCCTTCTATGTAAAGCGCTTTGAGTACCCAAAAAAGTCCAATATAAATGTAACGCATTATTATTATTATTATTATTATTATTATTATTATTATAAGAAAAAAAATGTGTGTGTGTACAATACATGCATCTTATTTTTTATACATGGTGCACATCAACACCTGCATTCTTAATCAAACCATGGCCTTGCTAGCACTATATTTTAGTTAGTACAATGTTTTATTGTTGAGATATAAAGTTAATTTGAATTGCAAAACCACAAAAAACAAATATGCTAATTCTATTTTATAATATAATATAATAATAATAGTAATAATAATATCCCCATACTATTGAGTAACCACACACACACACACATGGGTGGCTTTGCAAAACAATTATCAATGAATGTTTCAGATATTTGTTTTCTAGGAGCAGAGCTTCATACAAGAGTCATTAATTGAAAAATAATGAGAAGAAAAATGGTTTAAAAAAAGATGGCAATGAGTACAAACATCCACAGACTAGCTGACAGACTCTGGAAGAGAAGCATATCTGCTGGTTTGAACATGGATACTGTAAAGGTGTGAAATTATGATATGGCAAGACTGGTAGCTGTCTGGTTATAGAGTGCTGCAGTTTAGATTTTTTTTAAGCATGCTACAAAACATGCTGTAAGTTCACATCACTCTTATTCTGACAAATAACCCAATAGTTATAAATGCATGAACCAGCATGATCTCATGAATATTTATAGGTATTTGTTCATAAAGTATAGTTTCAGCAAACATAAAGACAAAAAAATTATGTTTAGCACCAATAGACACCAAACATGTACAATATCAGTAAATCAATATTTATAGTTGTACACAATATAATTATCATTGTTTAAGTTTAATGCAATTATATCAAATGAGATTAATGAAGAATGCAATCACATTAATAAATGTACAAATGCACTTTTTTGGCATTATAATGTTTACATTTTTTCTGTGTGATTCTAATAACTCAAACTCATACCATAATATTATGTGATATGTGTGAGTAATGCAGTAAAGCAGCATAAGGCTGGTGTGAGTAGGGAGCAAAACGTGTGAGGCATGCTCGCAAAATTTAGCTTTTATAGTCTTGACAGATTTTTAATAGAGCTTTTGATCACAAGGATGATGCAGAGGGATCTAAAGCTCTAGCCTATCGGGCCATAGATTGGACACGCATGATTAATGCATCCCAGGGCCAGATGAGATCTTTATTCAAGTGAATTTGCAGCCTGTTGAGCACCTTTTATAGGTCTGCTGCCTTTGTTCCTAAACTAGAAAGGCAGGATAAACTGGAACGCAATCATACATAAGACATGACTGTTTCATCCCGGCACGCTTAAGCACTAATACACACATATAATCAGTGTCCTTCACAAGGGCTAAAGGTTAATCTCTGCATCATTCATTATTTGCCAGCGGTCACCATTATGCATTATGCTACAAAGGTAAGCAACGTTTTAAGATTAAGCTACATGTGATCTTTGAAAAGCAGGACACAACAGCCTTCAAAATGCCCTGCACTATGATCAAAACTCATCACAGAAGCACCGTTTCACACAAAGACAGTAACACATCAGGAATGGGCCTGGTTTGTACTCTGGGTGCTGAAAATCTGACTAAATCTTGTTTCTTTTGATGGATCAAATTGCATTTTGCTGCATATTTTTCATGTATTCTACTGTGAGATGTATTATTTGATAAGCTATTATCTGACATAAAAATCTGACATAAAAATCAACCTTTTATTTTTATAAATAATAAAAAACAATTCTAATCCAATCTCAGAGATGTTGTGACACACATCAATGTCACAATTGTAACAATGTATTGAACTGCATTGATTTTAATTGTGGTAAACCTGTTTTTAATTATGAACTAATGTGGATGAACAAACTTTGTATATTTTCACTATATCCCACAATTTGCATTGTTAAAGCATGATTTTTCAGAAAAACTACTTACTGAAACATTCCTTAAAAATTACCAGTGAATAATATCATAATTTCTACACATTTGTTTACCTTTTCCACAGCATAGAATAATCAAATCTGATATATATATATATACATTTTTTTTTTACATGAGTGATACCCAATCCATCTTTTATTTATTTACTAATTATCTGCTGATCAATAATAATAAATTAAATTGGCAATAAATGTGCAAGCCTGTGTCAATCGTATCAAGTTGTACGACAATCTTATTACCCATTCAGGTGTATTTATTATTTTTATTATTATTATTATTATTATTTAATTTGTATGTTTATTTAATGTTTATTGCTGTACAATGTTAATTCATACAAAATAATGTGCAATTAAACAGCTCATACATTCACATACAAACAAAAAGTTAAATATATAATTGGGACACAACCATTTCAAAAAGCATTACCATTTAATTACTAATTTGCATACTATAAATATAAATCTCCCAATAAATGACATCAAACTAAATTTGCGATACATTTTAATATTAAAATAAATGATCAATAAATGTGCAGTAAACCTTATTAATCATTATGGTGTTACATACATAAATCAATAAACCGATTTTAAAAATATTCCTGTTTTGTTTCATTGTCATTGAATGTGCCATAAATACACTCATACACACTTTTCCTCCTACTTTAAGCCTGTCCTTGTCGTTTTCTGCATCTCTGGCTCAGGAGGATTGCCTGGTCAGTATATATCTTCACATCACTCCCATAGAGAGAAAAACAGGAGCAGCACCTTTGATGGATCCAACAGATTCAGCCATCGATACAAACCAACAGCTCTAAGAATCAGGATTATGTATCTGTATAGAGCTGTAAGTCATGACAGAGAGCGAGAGAGACACTTCCCACACATGCTGACTGCTTTAAAGCCCTTGATAAATCTCCCGTTTTCATGATTCTTCTCCTTTCAGCTCTCATCCAAGTACGCTTAGGCCTCGTTGCTGTCGCAGGGCCTTGGGACGACACTGGGCGACAGTCACTGGCACTACAATGCCATTGTTCTATGTGTAAAGAGAAGCAAAACCCACAGTCGGCTTAAGAGTCTGTGAACTGCTGGATTTTGTTCAATCGCTACCATCTGTGCCTCCAGTTAAAGCCATTCACACAACAGAAAAGTTCCAAGGATTCGTTCAATACAATCTTTCTGTTAGCAGAGTCAGATCAGGACAACAGCATGGTTAACTCTCTCTCTCTCTCTCTCTTCTGCCTCCTCTGGGTTAGAGCTTGAACTGTATTTCATTTGATTTTCTAAGTTTATTTATTGATTTTTTTGATTATTTTAGCTGTTTTTTGTTGTTGTTTTTTCACCACACAACTCTACTCATATTTAGTCTTTGGAGTTAATTCTACAATCAATCAATCAATAAATAAATAAATAAAGTATAACTTTATTTTGATGGTCTCTTTAACACATTCTGTAATGTTGCACCTACATATCAACTAACTATCATTAGAGTGTTGGTAGAATATCAGTAGACTGGTAGGGTTAGGCTTGATATTTACTTGCAAAGTTATTTACAGTCAGTAGAATGTCTGTTATGAGACCATCACAATAAAGAGTTATCAGATATTAATCAGGTAGTGTACTAATATTCTTAGTTGTTCTTAGAGTTAGTTGACATGTAGGTGTATTGTCAAAATAATGTTCAAAAGGGAGCATCAACATAAAGTTTTACCAAAAATGAATTGTAAATAAAATAAATAATATTCAAGTACATTTTCTACTTCAAAACTTAACGTTTAATTCAATGTGTTATTTGAAGTTTCTTTGTAATTATTTGTCAAATTTGCTAGACATGTTTTTTTACAATAGCAATAAGTCACAATAAAACAGGAAGAAATGTATCACACACATCACCTATCAACCACCCAGATGGGTTGTCATGTCCACGTAAGCAAAGCTTATTAAGTGTCTTTGTGCTATTGTTTAGAGGCGAACCAATCTAGTTTGTGTAAATTATCAATAGGTAGGTGCAGAACAATTATTATTATTTTTTTGTATGTGGCTTATTTCCAAGATAATTCATTAAGATTAAAGTTTATTATGATTGTCCTTAATTGCCTTTTTTACAGCAATATTTGGCAACACCGAGTCAAGACATATCTTCTTCCCTGTGCATTAAAAACAATAACAACAAAACACCATTACATACGCATATATTGTTCATTGTTAATTAAGAATAACTGCTGGGAACTTATTGTAAAATGCTACCATAAATATGAGCGTGTGGTTGAAAGTTTGAAAGTGCCATTGGTGTTGTTGTTGTTGTTGTTTGAAAAGTGCATTTGTGTATGTGTTATTTACTTACAGCATGTCATACAGAAAACTAAACAATAAACATGAAGGAACTGCATATGTGCTGTATAGCACCCCATGGGAACCGAGGATTATATCAGGGAACCAAACATCTCTAAATTAGAATAAAAATAGTGAAATAGTCTTCAGATGTCATGCTTGTTATTTACAGTAGTGTCACAGAGAAATGACATTGTTGAGAAAGCTGCTTACTGAATGAACTGAATTAAAACAGTAAATTGTACTTCAATTACATATAGGAACAGCTTTCTGTTGTTGGTGCTATAAAAACCTGATATAATTTTTATTGTGAACTGATTATTTATCCGAAGTTATTATTCTATCACCTGTGTCACACCAACAGTTCTGTATTGAACTAATGTGTTTCCAGTGATGGGTGTGCAACAAAGTTACCACGATTTCAGAAAATAGTTCTGACTAATATTTGTCAGAACTGCACAATGCACCATAGTACAATTATGCATTGTACTATGGTGGTTAAGCAGTGAGGAAACGCACTCCAGAACAAACCAATAAACCACATATAGAAACATGCCGGAAATCATTCAGATCACCATAGGAGCCTTATAGTGGCAGCCTCCAAACAAGAGACTCTGCCTCATAATAGTTAGTTTTGCAATCACAAATCCAGTCATTTTCCGAACCTGATGTTATCTGTCTTGCAGCAGTCTGACTCTGCATTAACATGGTTTGTTTTTTTGTTGGACTGACTCTTATTGTGTGTCTTTGCAGTAGAGCGCTGTTCGTTGTTTCCACTCGGCTTGATTACGCCTGCTCTCATGACAGTGATCTTTAATCCAGCTGAATTCATGTGTAAACACTTTAATGGTGGGTTAAAGCCATTTTATTGGCCCTCTTTTCTTTACTTAATCGGATGGCATGTTAGCTGAAAACAAAAGAGATGTGCAGAATGCTAAACATGGATATTTATGTGTAAACTCACAAAGCTAGAAAAATTAGCACTACTTAATCTAAAAGAAACAAAGGAGTAAATAGCACCAGACACTGTTAGTGCACTTTATGTTATTTATGTGTTAAACAGTCATTATTACTGAACAACAACAACAACAACAAAAACATTGCAAATAAAATAATGACTGTTTAATACATTAAACTCTAATGTTATTCTTAAAGTTGGAGAACTTGATGTGTCTTCTCTTTTCTTAATAATATTAGTGGGATTTTCAATCTTCTATAGAAAGCATTTGGACACAACAAAAACTCTTTATTTCTTGTCAGTTTAATGTATTATTCTGATTTTCTCTAGTTCATTGTGTTTCTGAACTCACTGAAAACATAGAAATCATTAGAGCAGCTAAATACTACATGCAATATGGTATCGAAATAATGCTTTCCCTAACACATTTAGTTTTGACATTTAATTAGACTGAGAATTGAGACCCAATGGCCCAAAAGCTTTGTAGAAGGAGTTGGATTTCCTTAAAAAGATAGTGTCAAGGGTTTCCATGCATCTGAAGTTTATTTTTTTTCTCTCCATGAATTCCATATTGAATGAAATAAAGCAGAGGCACAAAATAGTTTTACAACAAAGACCAAAAATATTAACCGAGGGCAGTTAACCAAAAGTATATATGGCATTTTATCCGACTATGTTATATTAAAATATATATAGAAAATAAATAAATAAAATGTTCTACCTAAATAAATAAATAATACTATTTATTTATTTCACCCTTCTTGTGATACAGCATGCATGGTGGGACAATAACAAGTCATCATAGGTCAACTTACATGCCAAAGTGAAGTACACTGGACAAAAGCTATTTGGTAAAATCCTTTTAGAATTTGTTAGTGTTATGTATCGTGCATGTTTGTTTGACTTGACAATGTTACATTACAAAAAGTTGAATATTTATGTACATACCTGGGATGGGCTGTTGTTTTATATATTGCAAAGTTGAATGATGATGAATGTGTATTTGCTTAAATATCAGTGCAGTATTTTCACAATGCTTCACTTCTAAAGATAAAGTTAAACAGCTTAACTGGAAGATTGAAGTGAAGATGCTATTCTAAGAGCATGTGTGAGATATTTTTAACCCAGTGTAAATTCCACTTAATTGCAGTTATAAATATAAGAAAAAGCATAAATGTCAGTCAACTGCACTGGAGCAGTTTAATATATTCTAACAAACTAAAAGCAGAAACGGACCATTCATGACATCCATGGTTACAGAGCAGATTTTTCAGCGTCTCTTGCTTCCAATATATGTTTTAATGTGGTCCTTCATTTATCAGATGCAATCAAAGTCTGTGGCACAGTCAAAGTGTGTGTAATATATGCATATGTCCATTAAAGTTAAATATGCATTGTCAAAGTGGGAAGATTGACTTCCTAGCAGCCGAGATATGTATGTTGACTTTAATAAATGTGAAAAATGAAACATAAAAGGGTGGAATAAGTGAGGCAGTGACATAACAAAAGGCCAATTTGTTTTATAAATGACAACCATATAAACTGTCATGGCTATGTATAATGGTTCAAGGTTTTCTGCTCCTCTCAAATGATAAAAGTTCATTTGTTATTTTATGGCAGTATAACTCAGCACAATGGGGCGCTTCTCTGGACATGTGCCTTATACTCATGGAGCTGAGAACAGGCAGGAGTTCTTCATTTTATTTTCTCTTTTTCTCCACAAGAATGTGTAAAAAATGTGTACTAAATATTTTCCCAAACAGCAGCTCCTACACAAATTATATATATATATATACATACATTTGAGAAAAGCTCCTGGCTGTTCGAGATACAGCTGCTGTACCTTACCATTTCCAAATATACACTACTACTCAAAAGTTTGGTAGCAATGTAAGTTTTTTTTTTTTACCATGGTTCATTATATTGATCAAAAGTAAAAGTTAAGACATTTAAAATGTTATAAAATAAATTTCTGTTTCAAATAAATGCTGTTATTTTAAACTTTCTATTCATCAAAGAAACCTGTAACAGAATGGAATCACTGTTTCCACAAAAAATATTCATCAATATTCATCATCACAACTGTTTTCAACATTGATAATAATCAGAAATATTTCTTGAGAAGCAAATCAGCATATTAGAGTGATTTCTGAAGGATCGTGTGGCACTAAAGACTGGAATAATGATGCTGAAAATTCAGCCTTGATCACAAAAATAAGTAGCATTTTACAGTATATTCACACAAAATAGATATTGACATGACATTTTAAAATAGATTCACATAGAAAACTGTTTTTTAAATTGCATGAATATTTTATAATATTCCTGTTTTTGCCATTAACTTTTTAAAATGTACGAATGCATTATTAAAATTAAAAGTTTCATCTGTTAATATTATTTAATGGATCAATGCTTAGATGAACAGTTGTATTTGTACTAATTAACATTGAAATAAAAAAACAAACTTATGTTCAGTTCTTGCATTTATTTAAATTCAATTAATAAAAATAACTAAAATTACAGACATTGAGACAAATGTTTCCAAATAGCACCAGATTAGAGTTATTTGAATCATAGAATATTCAAATAGAAAACAGTTCTGTGAAATTGTAATAGTATTTCATAATATTGTCATTTATACTTTATTTTTGATCAAATATATGTATCCTTGGTAAGCAGAATATATTATTATTAGTCACTTTATTTAAGGTCCAATTTTCACTATTAACTACAACTTTTGCCTCTGTAAACTCATAATTTGCTGCTTATTAATAGTCAGTAAGGTAGTTGTTCAGTTTAGATATTAGGTTGGATTAGAGATATAGAATATAATCATGCAGATATTGAGCTTTATAAGTACTAATCAACAGCCAATCCCTTACGAAAATTAACCATGATTTTATTATAGTAAAATTGCTGTTACCATGTTTTTTTGGCGTATTGACTACTATTTGTACAGCCATGGTTTTATAGTGTAGCAAAACCATGGTTAATTTGAGGTTACTATAGTAAACATGGTTTTTGGGGGGGATTTATTTGTAGTAAAACCATGGTTAATTTTCATAAGGGAATGTTAATAATAGGCCAGTTAATAAGCAACTACGTTTAATAAAAAATAGGTCCCTAAACTAAAGTGTTAAATTTGTATTATTATATACAATAATTATTATTATTATATTATTAATCAAATACCCACATATCTGAATGGCAGTATATCTCCATATAAAATGACAGAGATTGGGAAAATATTTCTAAATAGCACCACATTATGTTTATTTGACCGGTAACAACAGCAGAACCCAAGAGGAGCCTGATGACCAAAGCAAGGTGCTTGATCTCAAAGTTCTGAAATTCCAGAAGTGATGAATCACAACGACTGCAGATTACCAGATGCAGCAGGATCCATTAGTACACAGCAAACCGCATGTAGTCACACCAATGCGCTCATGATCTCCACCAACAAAACAAAATAAAGACCAGTTCCTTTATCAATTCAAGAAACCTATAAAAATTCAGCATGCATTTTTGAATACAATATGCCAGTGTTTTCTACACCTCTAATTAACCGCGGTGCTGATGCTGTGCTCATTTGCATCCCCACAATAACACACCTCAAAATGAAGCTGGATTCCGCTAGTTGATTTCTGACAGCTGGAGGCGTTGCTTCTCTGTTGTGGCTTACTTATTGCTGTTATTTTACTTCAATTTGAATATTTTGTATAATCAAATTAGTCGGCATCTGTGCTATTGGCTCATGACTGAAGTGCTTTGGAAAGAAACTAGCTGCAATTGACTGATCAACCGTTGCAAATCACCTACTACATGTAACCATATACTTTTATTTTTCTGTGTTACCCTGGAAACACATTTGATAAATGAATACCTCCTCTGTGAACACAAAGCCTTTGAACTGATATTGAGGACTATTGAGAGAAATCTGTGGCTTGTTGATCAAATTATTGCACATAACCTGAATAAATAAATAAAATCTGCTTAGGTTCAGCTCCATTACAGGACATCAATTATCCATTCACGCTTTGTAATAAATATTATGAACCCAGTAATGGACTATGTTGCTCTTTATGACAAATGGCTTTGGCCAGGTCTCTCTTTGTGATTTCTGGCTTCCACAGGAACCACTTCATTGGCTGAGTGCAATCATTCAGAATCCAGACAGCTAATACAATGAGAAAGCCCTGATGTATGGTATCCTGCATGAATGCCTGTAAAATACTACAAAAGCTTGCATAAATATTTTTTTGGTAATAAAGACATTTGTATTGTTATCATTCTCTATTCTCCTGTTCTTTTATTGCCGGCATATTGTATTTTAACTTTGAGGCAGACAGTATTGTTAAGAAAAACAACAACAAGTGAACATAAAATGTGTATTGTTGAGAATACAATAGGATGGGACAAAATATTAATTTAGAAGGACAATCTAGCAAAAATATTAAAATCTCTAAGGATATGTGATGTGGTTTAAATTAGTTTTTCACAAACCATAGTTTATACACTGAAAAAAAGATACCTTATGTGTATAACTTGCAAACAAAATACACATAAAAAGTCTGAGGTCAGCACGTTTTCAATGTTGATAATAATCAGAACTGTTTCTGAGTAATGATGCTGAAAATTCAGCTTTAATCACAAGAATAAATTATATTTTAAAATACAGGTGCATCTCAATACATAAGAATGTCATGGAAAAGTAAATTTATTTTAGTAATTCAACTCAAATTGTGAAACTCGTGTATTAAGTAAATGCAATGCATACAGACTGAAGTAGTTTAAGTCTTTGGTTCTTTTAATTGTGATGATTTTGGCTCACATTTAACAAAAACCATCCAATTCACTATCTCAACAAATTATAATATGGTGACATGCCAATCAGCTAATCAACTCAAAACACCTGCAAATGTTTCCTGAGCCTTCAAAATGGTCTCTCAGTTTGGATCTATCTATCCATCCATCCATCCATCCATCCATCCATCCATCCATCCATCCATCCATCCATCCATCCATCCATCCAATCACCCACCCACCCACCCACCCACCCACCCATCCATCCATCCATCCACCCACCCACCCACCCATCCACCCATCCATCCACCCATCCACCCATCCACCCATCCACCCATCCATCCACCCATCCATCCACCCACCCACCCACCCATCCATCCACCCATCCACCCATCCATCCACCCACCCACCCACCCACCCATCCACCCATCCACCCATCCATCCACCCACCCATCCATCCACCCACCCATCCATCCATCCACCCACCCACCCATCCATCCATCCATCCATCCATCCATCCATCCATCCATCCATTATTATCCATTATAATAATCCATTATAATAATAATAATAATAATAATAATAATAGTAAACTGTTCTGTTTAAATATGACACACTGTTTTTCCATCTAAAAACAGCCCTCGGATAAGGTTTGACTCTTATGCTGGTTCTTCTCAGTAGTAATTTTACCTCGTTGGCACGGTTGGCACCTCTTTTAGCACTGTAGTGTCAACATCCCTGACCTGTTAGGCAATATTATTTGTGTTAGCATGAAAACAAAAAACTAATTCATAACTGAAGAGTTTAAAATGCCGGTGCAACCCACTATAAGTCATTAAGTGTACACAAAATACTTAGCATTTGAGTTGGACTTTATAACATGTTCAAATGGCCATTGACTGACCTTAGGAACAAGGCATAATTTAACCTGGCAGAGCCTTGGATGTTCAAATGAATAAATAACCCAAAATAGTGGCCTGACTTCCTGACTTTGAAAGAGAATTTTCATACTGTTCAGCACCATGGACAGTGACAACCAAGCACACACACACACACACACACACACACAAACACACACACACACACACACACACAGCTCATTCAAATTCAACATCTGCAAAGCACAAATAAGTGTAAATATGTGCTACAGAGAACTAAAGATGCAAATGTTAATGCTGATTTGAACTAAAAAATAAATAAAAAAACACTGTAGTGAAGTAATGGAAATTATACTCTTATAGAGAATAATGAGGATGACAAGAAACTCAAAGTGAAACATCCCAGCCCATTACGGCAATGAGAGTTTAGGGAGAAGTGTGCTTAATTGTCATGGAAATAATGCAATACATCTTACTGATCCTAAAATAATGCAACATACACCCATGCTTTGTTGAGGGGGAAAGGTTTGGCTCAAATGCTGAAAAAGCATTAGACAAACCTCAGATTCATATTGCACCCATATCATTAGAACAGCAACACCCTCGAGCTGCAGACTATAAATAACTTTGTAAGCAATAAATAAGCATGCTGTTCTTGGGCCTGTGCTGTACCAGTCCAGAAGAAGAAAGGAAGTACAAATTGTTCATTTATTTGTGAAAACCAAGACAACAAGCATGGCAGACCTATGGCTAAAATGGAGAGATGCTGGACTCATTACACGTGCTAAACCTGTTTAAAGTGTCTCTGTCTAGACTGACGCTTGCTGTCGTGTTGTTTGTCAAATTCAATTTGGAGAAATCAGAGGACTCTTTGGCACAGAGGTCAAGGCAATTTCGACGACAATGAATCTCATATATCCACCGGGTGAGTGTGTGAAAAGCCCTATTAGCTGTTAAAAGTGTATAGTTCTCTTTACATACATGCTGAAACACCGACACTTGCTCGCTCTCCCTTTCTGCCACATAGCACTGCCTTTTCTGAGTTGTCAGCAAGTTCTGCCAGCACACAGACACTGCATGCAGTCAATGAAATATATGAATCCTCCATCTCTTGGGTATCACGTTGCATCAAGATATCACAGTCCACAGCTGTTGTGCAATGCAATCGCAGTAGATTAGGACTGTTATGAATTAACTATTCAATAATTCTTCTTTACAGCACTCAATTTTAAACAAATCTGAACAGAGGCTGTTGCAAAGCATGCAAACACGCACACACACACACACACACACACACACACACACACACACACACACACACACACACAAACACAGCTGGAGAACGGAGGGTGTCTCTTCAGGAGGTGGTTTCATAGGGCACACATGTGTTTTTTGCTCAGACGCTGTGTGAAGTGACATGCATAAGCTCCAGGTGTCACATTCAGCTCAGCTCTCTGCTGTTTCATGTGACAAAGTGAAGTTTAACTGCATGAGTTTAGCTGATATGACATTTGGAATCTATTATTTGATGTAATTGAAATTATACAGTCATTTTAAACACTGAAGTACACAAAAAATATGATTCTCTGGACAGACAGACAGACAGACAGACAGACAGACAGACAGATAGACAGATAGACAGATAGACAGATAGACAGATAGACAGATAGACAGATAGATAGATAGATAGATAGATAGATAGATAGATAGATAGATAGATCTTTAAACAAGTTACACTGCTGTTTCACAGTGGTCACTTTTGTCTACCATGGTACTATCTCTGAATGCATACAAACATGCTACTGTATAAAGTGCTTCTGTACGAGTGAAAATCTGTATATGATTTCCTGGGCTTTCTTGTAATATTTCCCTGTGACCCCTATGACAATATTTAAAAAATATATATATTTAAGTCGAAATATTCACTTAACCATCATTCAAAAATCAGCATAAATACTTTAATTTTATATTTATTCATTATTATCCATTTTAGTTTTTTTACATTGGTAATATGATAACATAACTATACCGTTGTTAATTACATATATTATATTATTAATATAACAATAAATATATATATGTTTGTATAAATGCTTCCTAAAAAAATAAACATTATAAGCTAATAATAATAGTAATACATCTTTGTAAAATGTTCATATCTATAATGGTGTGTGATAGCATTGTTTGATTTAATGAGTGGTGGTATAGTTTAGATTTATTGTGTATGTGTTTAATTATATGATGATGTTGATGTAGGATGTATTTAACCCACTGTTTCATTGTGTAGCCTATGATGCTGTTGTTTCGGTTATTGTGTCGATGTGAATGTGTAGGACGCGGCTCTCGGTGCTGCCGCCTGCCGATCGCGCTCAGCACCGCCGTCGCTGCTATAAACCACCAGCGCTTTACATGAGACGCTCAATCCACGCGCAGCGGCACCACGAGCGGAATGACACCGAGCGACGCGCATCTCTTGCTCCTGCTGCTGCTGGGGTTCCGTGTGAGCGGAACCCGGGCAGGGGGAAAGCTGGACGAGGACCGGGACAAGAGAGGCGACGCGGAGAGTCCGTGTGAGGTGAAGACCGTGACCGTGTCCACTCTGCCCGTGCTCCGGGAGAATGAGTTCAGCTTCACAGGCGCGGGATCCGGGAGTCTCGCCGGAGGGGAGTCCAGACTCCTGCTGTTCGTCAGGACTGACCTGCCGGGTCGCATCTCGGTTCTGGATGATCTGGACAACACGGCGCTGCCCTACTTCACCTTAGGTGAGATTTGACCGTCCGTCAGTCACACCTAGAGCTGAGCTGAGATGACACATGATCTCTGCGCGTTTGCCTGATTCTTATGCATCTGAGAATGAGAGACACGGGTTCGTTGTAAGAGCAAGCTTTATTCCAGAGCACACGATCAGAATGACCATTCTTACTGTATTCAAAAGCAATAAAGCTGCTTCAGTGGTTTTTCACCCTCATGTTCTGCTTGAGCTCTGAGATATCTCTCAAAACTGTGCTGAAGTATCAGGTTGACTTTTCCTAGTTGCATTGAAACTGAAACTGAAAATATGGCATTACTCCCGTTTGACGTCCAGCGAGATCCAATATAAAATATGCATGCTGAAGATTCTCTTCAGTATAATATATATTTGAATGAAAATCTGGAGAAACATGTCTCCGATAGCCAGTTTTTCTCTATATTGTGTTTTGAATGGAGACAGATTAACCCCGCATTAGTCATTATGTGATATTTCAGACTAATTTTGGAATACAACAGCTTCAGCATCATCTTGGTCAGGTTAGAGGAACATATTACAAGAAATGTATTACTGTTAAAAGTTATTGTTAGCATTATTATTTGCACATACAGAATATTGTACAGTACGGTCCCTCGGTTGAAAACTGCAAAGTCAGTCAATTTGGTTACATGGTTCTTTAGTCATGTAGAAAGTTATTTCTTGAGTTGTTATGGGTTCTTCACGTTACAGTCTTGTTTGAGGTTAAGCGGCAGATTCAGCGCTTTCTGAAGAAGTAAGCAATAAAAAAAGTGTGTTGCATCAATTGTAGGCTTTTTGACTAAATATGGCAACTTTTCCTTGTTACATTAACATTTAGTCATTTTGCAGATGCTTTTATCCAAAGTGATTTACAATTGGGGAGTACATAAAGCGATTAATCTTGAAGAGGCAAACAGACAGAGGAAGTGCCCCTAACACCAAGTCTTAGGCATTGTTCAAATAAATACAAGCTAGCAAGGGAAGGAGAGAAAGGTAAAGAGAAAGATGAAGATATAGAAAAAGGGAAAGTTTATTTATTATTTTTTAGGATGAAGTCAAGTAGTGTTGAAAGAGATTAATTTTCAGTTGTTGCTTGAAGATTGACAGGGATCCAGCATTCCGGATGGGGGTGGGACGATCATTCCACCAGCCAGGAATGGTGAACGAGAATGTTCTGGAGAGTGATTTTGAGCCTCTCTGTGATGGTACCATGAGGCGTCGCTCACTAGCAGATCTCAGACTTCTGGAGGGGATGTAGATTCGTAATAGTCAGTGGAAGTAGGTGGGTGATGAGCCTGTGGTTGTTCTATATGCAAGCATCAGTGTCTTGAACTGGATGCGAGCTGAAACTGGTAGCCAGCGCTTCTTGTTGTGCGTCTTAGAGAAACAGCAATGTTTCAGCAAATGTAATTTGCACTTCTGTTGGTCATCTCTCATGTAGAGTGTTGGGGGTAACGCATTACAAGTAACGCGTGTTACGTAATAATATTACTTTTTTCAAGTAACTAGTAAAGTAACGCATTCCTTTTTAATTTACAAGAAAATATCAGAGTTACTTTTTCAAAAAAGTAACGCCAGCTACTTTTTTCCCATTTATTGACTGACAGTGCGCTGTGTGAACATGATCTTACTGTAGTTCTAATCTAGACTAAATTTGAATGTGTATTAATTCATTCCACTCACAAAAAACTGATTTAGTATTCATCAAAATTAATTAAAATAGTGAAATGCAAACTCAGAATATGGAGCAAACCTGCAATAATTAAATATGTTAAATAACACAAATGTATCTAATCCCATGTTATTAACCAATATATTTGCTGCTGACCTTTGATTATCCAGTTCAACCATACTAATAAGCAAAAATGACTTTAGATAAACTAACAATTGTGCTTCATTGTTTTTTATTGCTGAAGAGTTCTACTATACAGAGGTGATTTACTCTTCCTTCAGCCTGAGGTTTCATTACACTTTTTGGTGTGAAAGGGCTTTTACATTTGCTATAAATATAACTTCTTGTATTAAAAACAATCAAGTCCTGCTCATATTTAAAAAGTAACGCAAAAGTAACGTAATATATTACTTTCCATAAACAGTAACTAAGTAACATAATTAGTTACTTTTTAAGGGAGTAACACAATATTGTAATGCATTACTTTTAAAAGTAACTTTCCCCAACACTGCTCGTGTATGGTGTCTTATGTTTTGAAATGCACGTTAAGCTTTCTGTTAACCCATTTAATGGTAATCTTGTGTGCTTTACATGGATAATTACATGTACCATAACATTTCAAACAAGAAATCATTAAACATGCCAGACCAGTACAGACAGTGCAAAGGACTGAATGAAAAATAGAAATGACAACTGCTCTATATTGACCACCGCATTGCCCTTTAACCCGTATATAGAATTTCAGTTAAGCTCAAACACAATATTGATGTTGACTGCTAGAAGAGGAAAACTGGGAACTATCACTATACATATAGATCATATTATCCAGTCTGCTTTCTCAGTGTTGTGCAGATTTTATTTGTATGCAACACATGTTACTATTTAAATAAACCATGTAGCCATATGTGTATCTGCTTTGTATAAACATGAATCTATATGTGTTCAGCAGAGCATTTGAGTACCCTCAATTAATGGATGTAGACACATGGCCCGTGTTTAATCCTGTAGATTTGAGATTTCAGTGCAGAAATATTCCTGGAACACAGCTAGGATTGGAGAGCTATCAACTGTTCTTTGAGTGGTGAAATGCAATGTCAGAAAACAACTGCTATTAAATACTAGCGGTGAGTGAAGGAAAATCCGCAGGCGGTTTCAATGCAAGGGAAGCTTAAGTGAATGTCAATTAGGGGTAAGCATTTTGAGAATGAGAATTATGTGTCTGTGATTTTGTTGCTAAAACAAATGGGTGATATTTTGTGTGTTCAGACATTGGCTAATTTAGGCCTGTCATGTCAGCTGACTCTTGAAGTTTTTAATCTTATTCATATTCTGTGATTATTTCAGAGCTGTTACAGTTAACTTTTTAATTAAGGCAATATTTCCCCCTTAAATTATTTCCCAAGGACATTTTTACCTTCATAAGTATTTGTTTAACCTTATTAGATGTACAGTATGCATAATCAAATATGACAAATTCTTATATTTATATCAATACATTAAGTTAGAATAATAAGTCATTATAACACTGTTACAAATCAAATTAAATTAGTATCAACAAAATGCACTTTTGCACCGCAGAAGTTGCACAACATTTGCAACTAAAGCAGCATTTAGTTGTATTTACAATGCAATTACAATTACAAAAATAATGCTATGACAGGTATGTTTAAATGCAATGTGTTAAATGGTAAAATATGACTTTTTATGTAACACTGAAATTAGCTTATATTTTACATTATGAAACTAAAGCGGTCTTAATGAGGGAATCATTGAATCATTCATTCAACCGGTTCATTCAAATCATTGATTCAATCAGGCACGAGGCATGTGACTACCTTTTTGAATTAATAATTGTATTATTCAGTCACTCAGATTCATTATTAAACTTAATCATAGTATTAAACCAGCAATGTATGTGGCTCGGAGGTATACAATGGTTCTGTTGTGGCTTTGTTTAGAACTATTCGTGTGAGCAAAAATAGATGATATTGGAGATGTAGTGTCTAAAATGTTACTTACAATGTGAACTTCTTGCTTATTGAGATGTGTAATCAGCCTAAAAATACACATAAATGTTTTGAAGGACCATACTGTCCTACCATATAAATCCCTGGGGATAGTTTGCTCAGAGTTGAGAGTTATGTTGTTATTTTCTCACCTACAGTTTGTTCCAGGCCTGTATACATTTCTTTCAGCTTTGAACACATAATACGATATTTTGGGGTATGTTGATGGCCAAGCAGTTGGTGGCAGCCATTTAATTATTATGGAAAAAAAATACTGTGAAGGTCAATGGCTGCTCTCAATGGTTTGGTGGACAATATTCTTCAATATATCTTCTTTTGTAATCGGCAGTGGAAGGAGTCGCATGCATATTTGGAACAAGTTGAGAGTGAATAAATGATGACAGAATTTTCTTTTTTGGATGAACTATCCCTACCATTTGAAAGCTTATAACACAATAAAATCATAAACTATATATTACAATTATATTATTATATTGTATATTAAAATTACTATTAGAATTACTTTAACCCAACATATAACGTAAGTACCATGTAAAAAAACATCATGATAAGACAAACAAATAATGTTCTTTTTTGTAGAAAAAATTGTAATGCTGACATGCGTGAATAGCAAGCTTGCTTGTGTGAAATTACTGTATTGTATAGAAATACAAGACAAATACTCATACAGAGCATTTTTGCCACCATATATAACATTTGTTGTGGATTTTGTATTTTCAAAGTGTATTTTCATATAATGTTAGCTTCATCAACACACACACATATTGTTACATAGTGTAAATCAGTTTGAATGTAATGACAGATTGCATAGTTTTTTTTTTGGTTCTGCCTGTTTAGTAGATCCGCTGACCTTTTCCAGAAAGTCTCTGTGTCAGGCCAAAACAGTTTCAGGACTTTCAGAATCAGGTTTGCATTGGTGGTTAATTTTACTCTAGCTTCCTCTGGTCCAGTGACCCGTGCTGAGCTGAATCCATACTGCAGTGGCAGGACTTTCAGCTGGGAGCGAGCCAACGGTTTTGGGCTTCTGGTGATGAAATACCAATGAAAGCCCTCTTAAAGAGAGGTTTAGTTTCATATGTCAAGTGCTCTTTGATAGAAGCAAATCTATATCCTTGTAATGAAGAACTACAGCCGGGCCTCATCAGCAGTTCTTGATGAAAAATAAGCGAATGGTTGGACATATTGATCATTGGCAAAGCGGCGGTGCTCCTTTTGTATTACAAGTTCATGTTTGTTTTTCATCAAGGTTTATGTGCAACAGATGGTGTTTATAGTGAACAGGATGTGTCAGCAAAAGGCAACTTTGTCTTGAAGGCATATTTAATAGATATCCAGGTGCATCTCAATAAATTATGTGCAACAGATGGTGTTTATAGTGAAATAAATAAACTATATACAGGTGCATCTCAATAAATTATAATGTCGTGGAAAAGTTCATTTATATCAGTAATTCAACTCTTGTGAAACTCGTGTATTAAATAAATTCAATGCACACAGACTGAAGTAGTTTAAGTCTTTGGTTCTTTTAATTGTGATGATTTTGGCTCACATTTAACAAAAACCCATCTCAACAAATTAGAATAATTCATAAGACCAATAAAAACTATTTTTTTGTGAATTGTTGGCCTTCTGGAAAGTATGTTCATTTACTGTTTATGTACTCAATACTTGGTAGGGGCTCCTTTTGCTTTAATTACTGCCTCAATTCGTGTGGCATGGAGGTGATCAATTTGTGGCACTGCTGAGGTAATATGGAAGTCCAGGTTTCTTTGACAGTGGCCTTCAGCTCATCTGCATTTTTGGGTCTCTTGTTTCTCTTTTTCCTCTTGACAATACTCTATATAATCTCTATGGGGTACAGGTCTGTGAGTTTGAGTTATACACCATGGTCATTTAATCAACCAGTGTGGGCACACCTGCTGGTCAGCATCTTTAAAAGTTGGTCAGCAGAAAGAAGCATAAAGTGCTCCAAAATGTATTGGTAAATGGTTGCGGTGATTTTGGTTTTCACGTATCTGTGTGTGGTGGCTCTTGATGCCTTGACCCCAGCCTCAGTCCATTCTCCAAAATTCTTGAATCGATTTTGCTTGACAATCCTCATAAGGCTGCAGTTCTCTCGGTTGGTTTTGCATCTTTTTCTTCCACACTTTTTCCTTCCACTCAAATTTCTGTTAACATGCTTGGGTACAGCATTCTGTGAACAGCCAGCTTCTTTGCCAATGAATGTTTGTGGCTTACCCTCCTTGTGAAGGGTGTCAATGATTGTCTTCTGGAAAACTGTCAGATCAGCAGTCTTACCCATGATTGTGTAGCCTAGTGAAACAAACTGAGAGACCATTTTGAAGGCTCAGGAAAACTTTGCAGGTGTTTTGAGTTGTGTAGCTGATTGGCATGTCACCATATTATAATTTGTTGAGATAGTGAATTGGTGGGTTTTTGTTAAATGTGAGCCAAAATCATCACAATTAAAAGAACCAAAGACTTCAGTCTGTGTGCATTGAATTTATTTAATACACGAGTTTCACAAGAGTTGAATTACTGAAATAAATGAACTGTTCCACGACATTATAATTTATTTAGATGCATATATATAGTTGCTATACCTGTATATAGTTCAACACAAGCCTCATGGTAATGATGCAAATCACATTTTGTTCAAATGTATGTTTTAGCATTGCAGTTTATTTAGAGAGAAAATCAACAAACTATTGAAATGGCGGGTGGTAGCAGAAATGCTTTTGTATTTTATGTCTCAGCATGCTTTCTCAAGCTGCTTCCAATGAAACGCGGAGAGTGTGAGAGAGCGTTTCGCTGACCGTCGCTCAAGTGCTCACCTCCAGTCTCAGATGTGATTTATTACCTTAAGCGCTCTGAAATGTTCAGAAGGACAGAGAGAAGATTAAAAAATGACAAAATGAAACTTTTTTTATCCGTACTGCTTTTTTCTCTGGTCTTTTCAATCCAAGCAAGGAATTTCTCAGAGCGGACGTGGAAATAAAGTGTGAAAACACAACTGATGAGTCTGTTCTCAGTGTGTGTGTGTGTGTGTGTGTGTGTGTGTGTGTGTGTACATACAGCTCAAAAAATATTATATTACAATATTATTCAGCCTTTGGCAAGTTTCACTTATATCTTGACATTTACATGTCTGGAGTGTTTGAAAAGAGGAACAATCATTTCAATCTAGCATATTATATTTGAAATTAATGCAACAAGTAAAATACTGTATAATCTGGCAACAATCATGCCAATCATGGCATTTTTTTTTATTAACTCAAAGAAGAATGCTTTTTAATCACTTAATGCACCAATATAACAACAAATGAAAAATAAAAACCAGTATTTACCTAAACAAATTTTAACAAAATAACTTTAATACAAATTAATCAATTAATCTAGGCAAAATTACCTAATTTATGAAAATTAATGCATCCTTGTAAGTATAACTTTGGTACTGTTTGCTGAATTTTAAATCAGAGATGATGTTGAAACAGCTGTCTCAATGCTGTCAAATGCATGAATCAGAAGACAAGAAGAGATTGCTTAAAAAACAATAATAATTATAATTATAAGAATCATATAAAAGGGTATTGCGTCCCCACAATTTTTGCCAGTAAAATCATTGTAAATATTCTACTATCTTATATTATTATTCAATTTTCTTGAAATAAATGTCACTGGGGTTGCATTTATTTGATACAAAATGTAGAAAAGCTGTAATATTGTGAAATGTTATTGCAATTGTGAATAACGGCTTTCTATCTGAATATATTATAAAGTGTAAATTATTGCTGTGGTCAAAGCTGAATTTTCAGCAACATTACTCCAGTCTTCAGTGTCACATGATCCTTCAGAAATCATGTTGATTTGCTGCTCAAGAAACAGTTCTGATTATTATCAGTGTTGAAAACAGTTTGTGCTGTCGAATATTTTTGTGGAAACCATGATACATTTAATTTTTCAGGATTCTTTGATAAATATTTACATTTAGTCATTTAGCAGAAACTTTTATCCAAAGTGACTTACAAATGAAGACAATGGAAGCAATCAAAATTAACAAAAGAGCAATGATACGCAAGTGTTATATAACACGTCTCAGTTAGCTTAACACAGTACACATATCAAGTTTTTATTATTATTATATAATACATAAAATAAAACAGATAGAATAGATAAAAGAGCAAGCTAGTGTTAGACAGCATTTATTTGAAACATAAACCTTTTGTAACATTATACATGTCTTTACTGTCACTTTTGATAAATTGAATGCATTGCTTGCTGAATATGTGTAAGTAGTTTACAAATGTTTCTGACCTCAAAGGTTTGAATAGTACTGTATGTTCTGGTGCAACCATCACTGCTAGAGATTTTAATGTGCATCATTTAATGATTTTTGCAAACTGTCCTCAAACAAGAAATGTCCTTCATGCTTTGCAGAGTCTAACAATGCAGAATATTTGAGTCCCAGCAAACAAACCGTGAGAGCAGGAACTTTATATAACCAGTCCCTGCGCTGTTACAGATGAACTGCAGCTATAAGAGAAACCAGAAAATGCCACAATTACAATTTGCACCTTTTTCATTGATTTATTTAACCTTTTCAAAATGTCACACTAATTGAAGGAGGTTTGTGGATAATTAGTTTCCCCTCCTCAATGCAAGGGCAATTAGAAGAACCTGGAAGACACAGTATGATTATTAATTAAAGTATTTAAAAAATATTTAATCCTGTAAATACTCCTAAACTGCACTGTGAAACTTTTAGTTAAATTATATGTACAGTATGTATACACAGTATTGTAATTTTTTTTTATTTTAAAAAGAATCTTTGCATTGTGATGTGATTTGTGAATGTGATGTGTGAAAGTGATTTGTATTTTAGTGTATTTC
Organism: Gymnocypris eckloni scoliostomus; assembly: GCA_027564155.1. Lineage (NCBI taxonomy): Eukaryota > Metazoa > Chordata > Actinopteri > Cypriniformes > Cyprinidae > Gymnocypris > Gymnocypris eckloni. The sequence goes on along the minus strand of CM050414.1, from coordinate 47,211,838 downwards.
ACTTTTACATTTGTAAAGTACATCAGGAACACATACTATAACTGCCCACATACCCATACCCAAAAACAGTTTAAAAAACGGACAAAACAAAATCTAATAATTTGATAGAAAAGGCTAGTAACAAATCAAATTAAACTTCACATTTTTAAATATAAAGACTGAACTGATCATAAAGAACATTACTGCTCAATAATTTATGCAAGTGCATTAGCAATATATAGTTGAGACATTTCAGCTTGCACACCCTTATTCTCATAGACTTCTATTATCAGGGCATTACTGTAAATTAAATATCTGCATGTGTATTCCTTTAACGTCCTGGCTCGTGTTTGACAATGATGGCTGAACACATCTGAAAATTAGAAGTCAACAGGATTCAGTTTTTTCCAGTTCATGTGCAACGCATTGCAGACAAACTAGCAGAAGTGAATGAGAGTATAATGCATTTCTCATTGCTGCTTGTCTCTGCAGACTCACATTCTCTATTTCAGTGCACTTACAGCATTATGTGTGCCATTATATGTGTGGACAATTTTGGCAGTAAAGGGACCAAAGGGACAAAAACACACACAGTGAACTAATTCAAAGTGTGTTTAATAAGGATGCTGGACAAATTGTGCAAATGTGTGATTGGATCTCCCACAACAGAGTTGCATTCAATTATTCATGGTAAAATACACCAGCTGCACTGCATTTGCATTTATAACTCTCTTTGTCACTTTTATAACAACTTTGAGGAGTGAAACAATCGGTCTGGTTGTGCCATGTGGTGTGAAAGTGTCTAACAGCGGACACTTCAGTCAACAAATCACAGATGCTAGTCTGCTGTTCAAGACTTCGGGTTTATAAATGGATTTAATCAACTTCCTGTGGGCAGCAGCTTTCAGATTTACACAAACCTTTGATGAATTAAAACCAAAATTATTTGACAAGGGATATACTGGCTATCAAATAAAAGAACAACTCTGATATATCTTAAAATGGAAAGTGCTGTGCGGAGCAAATATTTTATACTAACACAATGGGCAAACGGACATTTGATCATTTAAAGGCAATGTACCGTTCTTTAAAAATGTGTTGTTAGTCGAAGCACGTCTTCGGACGGAAGTGAATCATAATGAAGCACATGACAAAACAAACCGCTATTCATATCACATCAGCAGTCCAGAGTCACAAATCAAAGCAGTTGCTTAAGTTTGGTGATTCAGGTTGTTTGTCCAAGTTCTTTCAAACTCTATGTCTCTCTTTCTTCTGTAAAAATAAATAAATAAATAATAAAATAAAATGTGTTCAACAATATTCATACCCAAGCAGACAAAAGTGAATACAATTGAATCTGTTTGTCACACAAAGCTGCACGCAAAAGCTAAATTAGGCATACATTTCAGATTAATGTATTTGAAATGCATAAATTGGATTACTGGATTACATGAATTACTTTTCTTTCAGTCATTTATATTTTAATTAATTGAATGTTGCTTTTTTCAGAGCCAGCCATATTGTAATGATGTTCATTCTTTTTAACTGATTACATGTTTTACATTTGAACACATTTATATGATTGGACGCATTTTGGGTAAATGCAGTTTGAAAATATGGTTATTTAAATCAAATGTAATATTTAACAATTAACTAATAATAAACTAATAAACATAAGAAATCAGTTTCCTACCTGTTTTATTCGACTGTAAAATATATATAATAAAATGTAAATATATATATTTCTAAATATATATATATATTATATTTTATAAATATAATTTAGTTTTGAGTCCACAAAAGAAAGAAAGTCATATGGGTTTGTAATTATGAGGTTTGATAAACGATGACATAATTTTAGTTTTGGATGAATTACTTCATTAAAGCTGCAGTCCGTAAATTGTGCCTCTTTGTCGCCATCTCTGTTTGAAAACCTGGAATTGCAGCTTTTTGCAGAATTATCTTCCTTGCGTGGATTGTGCTCCGGCACGGTTTCAGCGCAGATGAATCTAATGTTTTGAGGAGTATGTGTTGCTGTCAGTCACTGCACCGGCGTGGATATTTACTGTACTTCGCATTCACAGATTCTAGCCTACATCTTGGAATATATGACCCAAATAAGAATTTTCACCATATATTGTCATCTGAACAAGAAAGTAACAAGTCTGCCACGTTTGTTCTGACCAACTGAGGAAAAAAAAACACTACCATAAATTGCGCTATCAATGGTGATTTAATCTAAAGATCGGTTAGCTCATATCTCATCAAACTGTGCAAATTATTATAATTGTTATAGTTTAATTTACTTTATTCTCAAATTATTAATGTTAACAACATCTGCATTGCGTGACAATCAAAATTACACATTTAATTATTCCAGCTGCTGCGAGAAAAGGCTATAAATGATATGCCACCTGCAGGATCCTCAATTTCCAGTGAAAACATTCTTGTATCACTCAAATAATAAAACATTATTCTAAGCTAACTGTTGTGATTCAGGCTAAAGTAAGGCGATAGTTTTGAACACTGGCTGGTTATATACTTGCACAAATATTGATTTCGGATCATTTTTAACCAAACAAACTTATGGACTGCAGCTTTAAAGGGGTAATCGGATGATTACCACACTTTACAAGTTGTTTGGACATAAATGTGTGTTGGAAGTGTGTGTAGCTGTGTACACATCCATCCAATAATGATAAAAATCCACCCAGTGTTTAGATTTTTTAAAGGGGTTTTATGATGAGATTTCACGTTTTCCTTTGTCTTTTGAGTGTTACAAGCTATTTGTGCATATATAAGATCTGTAAAGTTGCAAAGATTAATGTCTCAAACCCAAATAGATATTCCTTATAAAAAATTAAGACCACACCTTCCTAAAATGGCTCATTCAAACATGCCCCCACATGTCTACGTGAGTGTGGGAAGCTTTGCATAACACCGCCAAAACGTATACGCAATGAAAGAAGACATCACAACATGGTATGGGGCGTAACATATCCATCACACGCTTGTGGTATTCGGCCAATCACAATGCACTGGATAGCTGGTCAATCAGAGCTCACTTCGCTTCTCAGAACGATGAGCTTTGTCAAAATCAGCACATTTCAGAAAGCCGGAGCATAGATGAGCAACAATAATGTACAGTATGTGGAAAATAAGTGTTTTTTTTTACATTGAACCACATAAACAAATTGCATACACAAAATAATGTAATTTTTAGCAACATCATATGACCCCTTTAAATCCCTGTTTTAAAATCCCCTTTCTCAAATCAGGCTGTTCTAAGAGCCCTGTCAGAATGACATAGTTCTGTACAGACTATAGTTATTTGATTGACAAGCCGTTTTACGTTAGACCCGCCCTGAGTGAGCTGAGTGAACTGATTGAGCTGTGAACAGTCTGACCGCCATTTTGTCGACTCTGATGCAGCAGAAGACAATATGTCTCAGATTGATGTAATAATGCAGAAATTAGACATGTTAACCAAATAATGTTATAGACGTTTAATTAAGACCCTAAATAATCATATCAACTTGTGCAAAAATGGCATTCGATGACCCCTTTAAATACTTGACTATATTATTCAGTCATGCAAAGATGAATACTATTCCAGATTGAAATGACTGTTCAGGTTTTAGTATCTGGAGGATATTTAAGTTCTTCTGATCAGACTGTTCTTCAGGACGGCCACTCTGACAGATTGTGTGCATTGGTTGAATTTTAGTTGTAAAGTGTGTGTATTTTCAGACTGCTAAATCCAGAGGCACAGACATCATCATCTGCTTTACTCTAAAGGTCAGCTTTCATATCCGCACCCCAGAAAGCACTTACCCATTCCTCAGACTGTACAGCTGCAGACAGTCACTGAGTTTGCAGGTTTGTTTAAGCATGCAGGGTTTGTTAATGATAGTGTATTTTATCTCTGACTCCATTGTCTCCATCTCGTGAGATATACAGAGTCCACCCAGCTTCCACATAACATCTGTTCTCAATGCTTCATACTCTATGAAGCATCATGTTGATAATGACACAGTCCTAAATAGGATTGGGTACCAAACTCTGTACTTTTAAGGGTACCGACCGAATTGCGTCAGTACTACCGAGTACCGATTCACATTAAATCATTCGGTACCAAATCTCGGTAACCGAGAACGCATTTAGGAGCATATGAGAGAGAGAAAGAGAGACAGAGAGAGAGAGACCCTATGACATGATGTCACCCCTGCAACTCTTTAAAACACAACACACGGGGCAAACCGAAATGTTGTGAAGTGATTTAAATTATTATTATCCAATGAAAGGTTAGATTTTTGTGATTTTTTTTAAATGAAAGATCAAAAGGATTAATTTCCACAGCCTTCTTTGATCATATTTACCAAGGGTGCCGATATTTTTGGCCATGGCTGTATATCTATCTATCTATCTATCTATCTATCTATCTATCTATCTATCTGTCTATCTGTCTATCTGTCTATCTGTCTATCTGTCTGTCTGTCTGTCTGTCTGTCTGTCTATATATACAGGGTGCCTGTAAACAGCACAGTATGAATGACCCTTCTACTGAACAGTAACCTGTATCAGTGGATTTTCTAAAGCTTCCCTGTAAAGCGCTGAGGAAAAAAATAAATAAAATAAAAAAGAGCGAGCACTGTGTCAGCATCCCGCCTTTGTTCTTTTTACTTTTACAGTCTTTTCTCTTTATCTTCTTTTTTCCCTCTGAAAATTGAAACTACCGGTTCCAACATTTATCGCGACATCAGCAGAAAAACAAAACCCATCCCCCGTTTTTGTTCTCTTTTTCTCTCGCCTGGATAAATCCGATTCTGGCAAGTCAGCCTTTTGATAGATTTCTTCTGGGTATTGTTGACCAGGAATATTGTACAATGCACAGTGGTGATGCGTTCTCTGCAATCCCATCTAGACGATGCCAGAGTCTTTATCTCCCACTTTAATTCACAGCCAGGGAGTTGCACGCTTCATTGTTGTCCTGTGAAGGAGATCACTGCCAATGGTCAAGTCTGGTCAATGGTCAAGTCCAACAAGTCTGTTCACTAAGAAAAGTAATCCTCAATAAACCATGTCCTTCATTTTCACATTGAAGTTTAACACTTATGGATAAATCTCTAACCCTAATACTTAAAGCGATGCTTCCTTAATAAAAGGACAACTAAAAACGAATATTTGTATCCTCAAATCCAATCAAAACGTCTGGTCCTCGTGGGGTTAATTCACCTGACACTAATGCAGTGTTGCTGTTGTTAGTAACTTTACCTGCTTTTCAATAAGACCACATGTAGTTATTTACTTATTACTTTTCTCTGGAAGTAAAAACAACAAAACAACGAGCATGAGCTTTTAAAGAGGTTCTATTATGCACTTTTACAAAGTCTTGATTTTGTTTTGGCAGTGTACTAGAACATGCTCTCATGCTTGGTGGGTCGAAAAACACATTATTTTTCACATAATTTACATTATTACAATACCTCTCTCCCCAGCCTAGCACAGTCGGCTCGATTAGTTCTGGGTTTGATGAAGGCCTGCCTTCCGAAAAACAAAATGTGTTGTGATTGGTTAGCTGTCCCAGTGCATTGTGATTGGCAAACAGCTTAGACAATGTTTCAGTAACGCCACGCCCCTTGCCAAAGCAGCAAGTTCGTCAATATTGTCATGTCAATTCAGACCACGAGAATATTGAGGATCGCGCAGAACCTTTGCACGCATGGATATTGTAAGACAAATTAAAGTGGTGACGTTATGGTCATTTTTTTAAAGTGACGTTTTAGATAGGATATCAACAACAGCTTAAAAATAACTGCATTTACTATGTACAGATAAGTGAAACGGTAATATGTATTATGTTTATTGTTCTTTAATTATAACATGAATTGCAGTGAAACTGTTATACAGTTGAATTTAAAGGTGCATCTTAATAAATTAGAATGTCGTGGAAATACTTTTATGTTTGATACTTTGCTTGTTTGATACTTTGCAATTTTTATTGTGGAAATAAATCTGTCAGGTTTTACAACTCTTCATTGTTGTTTCAAATATGAATTATATTCTTGTGGGTTTGAAATGACATGATGGTGAGTAATTGATGACAATTAGAATGAGTTTTCATTTTTGGGCGAACTTTCCCTATTTACTAGACTGTGATTCACCAGCATTCTGGCTCCAGCATACATTCACACAAAGTCTCTCCAGCAATTTGATGTCAATTTTTCTGGAATTTAAGTCCAGGGTGAATGTAGATTTACTGTGTTGCTGTGCATCATCAGGGGTGTCAAGTCACCTCTCTCACTTATGGCTCTGGACGAACTGAAGGACAATGTGTTTTATTCACTAAAACAAACGTTTTCTTATGGGAGTCCAGCAGTATTTCATTGCACAAACCAGCAATCACTTCAGAGACGATATTCGAGTCTGACAGTCCTGCTTTCTTGAGCTGCATTTGACAAGTTCCTGAGTGTTTCTTTTGGTTCAGACCAGTTTCATTACAAATTGTGCATCTGACTCTAGGTTTAGAGGACATGGAGAAAACGATACGACAAATTTGATGCCGCTGAATGATTTGGTTTGTCTGGCTGTGCAAGGCAGCAGTGGCAAGGCTGAGATAGCAGGATGATATCCATGATAAACTTATAATGACAGAGCCCACTGCAAAAACAGACTCTGCACACAAAGGCTAGCCTCACTTCTGCCCGTTACTGGAGCATGTGCTGCGTCTGCAGTACTGGCTTCACTGCTACATGTTTAGACATGTTCTGAACCATGACATGCTGGGCCAAAATCTCTGGTATTAACAGAGGCACCAGCCTTAAGGTCTGTCTGTATGATTTTTACTCCACAGAGGACAGATTATCATGACATCATGCAACAATCACACATCTGATTTCCTCAGACAAGCAGCTGTTAGTTATGACAGCAGATTGTTGAAAACACATCTTCACACCTACAACTTCTCATTTCTAAAGCCTGAGAAATATGGCATAAAAAGGGAAAAATAACCCGCAGACAAATTATATGGCTTTTGACAGACATTAAGTAGTATCTGGCATTAATCTGGCATAATAAGAATATAATTGTGTAAAACTGAGATTATCACTGTTAGATCATCAATGCCCTTGTAGAAAATGCACTTAATTGTATTGCACTTGTAGTGTACAAAAATATAACACACTTATGGCAATGTTTCTTAGGAAATTTAAGTACACTTTTGAAGAAGTGCACTCTGTAATAATGTCAAAGTACACATTTTAATTTAACATACATTTTACATTGGGACACGCTTAATTTTAAGGTCCAGTTCTCACTGTTGGAATGAAATACAATGTTTGCCTCAATAAAACCCCTAATTACTGCTTATTAATCGTCAGTAAGCTAGTTGTTAAGTTTAGGTATTGGGTGTAGAATATGGCCATGCAGAATATGTTATTTAAAAGTACTAATACCAGCTAATATGCTAGATAATATGCATTCTAATACGCAATTAGTTAATGATAAAAATTGGTCCCTATACTTAAATGTTAACTTACCTTACCTTACATTTTTTTTTGATCTTTTGTCATGTTTTAAAGACATATTTTTCTATGTAAAGAAATTGTAACTAAAGCACAGGCAAAGGTTTTCTTAATGTTAACATTTTAAGGTTTGATATTACATTAAAACATAATATTTTACATGTAGTAAATTGCAACTTCATCGTTACAAATGTGTAATTGCAAGTATATTTAAATATGTGATATACAAGTTTCAATAGAAATGGCGTTATAAGTATATTTAGTTTATAATAAATGCTATATTTCAAAGACAATAGTATAAATTATGAAATTGCATATAAAGATGTACTGAAGTCCCAATTAAGTTTGACAAAAATCTCTCTAAAAAACAGCTAATTGACATTTCACATTTGTAGTAATTTATTTTGAACTATTAAAAAAATACAAAAGGAAAACATATACATGAATAGCAATAAATTAAAATATAAAAACGATTAATTTTAAAACATATTATATTTTTTCATACATTAATATAAAAAAATTGTATTCAATGTACATTCAAACTAAAGTACATTTTATGTCATTGCAATTAATACCCAATAAGGTGTCCAAAAACATTACATTCAGTTTGCACTATGATTTTAAACGATATCATTTCTGTTTTTAAAACTAATTTTAGAAGCATACTAAAGTATACCTCTTTTCGCAAGGGTGGCTTTTATTTAGGGATTCATAAAGACCCATAAGTGACATCGTCAAATGTTTGTTTGTACCCATCAATTTAATCTATATAAGTGCTTCAATAAGAAACCGAGTTGCTCTTTTTTCCCTGGTTTGTTTAAAAACAAAACTGCCCAAAAAGAGAGAGCAGACACAGGTACATTTGTAATAGCTGAGGCCATCAGCTGGGAGAATTAGTTATGACAGAAGAAATACGGTAAAAGAAGGAACCTCTGTAACCAAAGGCTCAGGAGCCATGAAATATTTATTCTTGAATATGAACCAAAGGGCTGGATCGTCCTTCACTGTCTATGTCTTGCTCCATCCACGACCCTGCAGATGCTTGTACTAGTACATTTTGCCGTGTGGAATAGTGCGTTACATCTGTAGAATCTGAATTAATTATTATTATTATTATTCAGAAACCAAATCAAAGTTTGATACTGCTCTGTCCTTGAACATTGAATCAAAATAGAAAATGACTCCTTTGGTAAACACACTTGCTCAGGCATCATGTGAAGATGGTAAATACATATTAGATCTATGTTTTGAAATGTTCAAAGGCGTATTGGTTAGAATGTGTTATTTCTCATTTGGTTCTTTTCGAATGCTGTAATTGATGGCATGTTGATATTGTTCTGTTGTCTAAAAGAGACGTACTGAGCGTAAATTATAGGGTATGGCATTACAATATTGAACAACAAACCAATAACACTCCCACAGAAGCTATTCACTACGGCTCTTTATAGCAGTGCTGTGCGAGAGGCCTCACTTGTTTTGGTTGCATTTTCTCATGTACTGTATAAAGAAAAAATGAAAATGATAAAAAAAACACAGGACAATATTTTGCAGTCTTTAAAGTCTTGATGTTCCTGCCAAATGCAATTCAACAAAATTGAAATTAATTCTAGTGTCGCAATGACACTAAAACTGTATAATAGTGTACAAAAATAGTTACCATAATAACCATATATATATATATATAAATAAATGCACACTTCAGGATAAGGATTTAATGTCATTTGTGCTGAACTCCATTCATGAGAGTGGCATATTTAAACTAAATGTGTGTGAACTGAAATAAATCCGTTTTAAGTCATCATTTTGTGTGCACATATTTACATCATTCATTTTTAATACATCCCAATGTTTGTGGCAAAGTTTATATACTGTGATGTTCTAGATGGCACAAATATGTTTTGTGTCCAATGTTCTATCTATCTATCTATCTATCTATCTATCTATCTATCTATCTATCTATCTATCTATCTATCTATCTCTCTCTCTCTCTCTCTCTCTCTCTCTCTCTCTCTCTCTCTCTGTCTGTCTGTCTGTCTGTCTGTCTGTCTGTCTGTCTGTCTGTCTGTCTGTCTGTCTATCTATACTAGGGCTGTCAATAGATTACAATTTTTAATCGCGATTAGTCGCTGCCTTTTTGTATGATTAATCGCACACATCATGAAATTAAGCATATACCATTTATCTTGTTTGATACGTAAATTTTGTCATTATTTACTATATCCAGCAAAGTAAACCAAAACATTGAAAGGTGGTTCTCACAAAACTGTATTTTCTCAAAGCTTATTTAAAGATAAATTTTGATATCTTTAAAAAGGCAACTTGAGAGATTCAAAAGGACACCAAAGAATCAAATGATGTAAGAAGTTCATATAATTTGCATATTTGTGCAAACAAGATACATACACAAGACAAATCAAAACATTATCCTGGATGTGTGTGGAATAGGGTTGTAACCAGTGGTGTAGTCCTAAAGAAAAGAGTGGTTCACTATTACCCAGTCGCCCCCCAACCTTTAATAATATATACATACATATTATTATAATTTAAAATAAATCTAAATAGTAATTTAGTAATATCAACACAGGGCAACACAATTGGTCGATAGATTATTTTTTCAAGTAGTCTACAGCATGACTTCCTGGTTGTCCCACCCCTTCTTTTGACCGCATTATTACAGTTCTATATAATTTCAACATGTTTCTATGGAATTATATTCATTGTGAAAAGTGCTTCACAGATACATCTGAATTTAAGGTTTTATTGTATGCATTTATACACTGATTAGAAGGAATAATACTTCCCTGGACATATCCGGCCCACGAGTTCCCCCATGAATGTTTTTTATGGGTTATAGAGCCTTCAATTTGAGTAAATAAATTAATAAATAAAACAGGACTGAAACAAATAATAATGTATATTACTGAATTCAAAGCAAATGCATTATTTTGTCAGATAGAAATGCACTTGACAATAAAGCAATGGTTTTGAGCTAGAATGCAGAAAATGTAGGCCTACTTCTAATACATTCTGTCATCCTTTCCTCACCCTTGTGTGTTTCCAAACCTGTATGACTTACTTTCTTCTGTGGGATACAAAAGAAGACATTTTGTAGAATGTTACCAAAGCATTTTGCTTACCCTACTGTATGTACAAAATGCCTTGAATTTCTCAAATTATCTTATTTTTTATGTTCCACAGAAGAAAGAAATCCATACAGGTTTGAAATGACATGATGTTGAGTTAATGATCATGTTTATTTTTGAGTGAACTATCCCTTTAAGAACTTTAATATTTGTAAATAATACACACCTAATTTATATAAGACACTGATATTTATCTTTAATCGTGCTCTTACTGAATCAACATTTTACTTCTTAAATGCATTAGATTTAAAGATACAAGTTCTTGCTTCTGATTAGTATAGTTTCACAAGAAGTAAAACCATGGTAAATTACTATGGTGCTGAATTAACAAGCCTATGTATTTTGGTGTTTTCCAGTTTACCTCTTCATGCAATTTACATTGTCGTGTGTTTTCAGCCAGCATCACTACAGGACCTTTAATGTTCTCACATATCACACGACTATAACAATAATTCTGTGTCACATCTGAATGGATGAAGCAACTTTGCACTGTTTATCACTTTACATTGAGCTGGCGGATGCATTGCATAGCGCCGATTCACACTTTGGAGTATTTGCTTTTGCAGTTCACTGTAAAACTGTTTAAAACAGTGCCTAATGCGGGAAGCTCTTCCTCGCTTGTGACCGATCCACGGGGAATGTCCCGGTGCTCCCGGTGGCCAGTAGGCTCTCCCTGCTCGTAGGTGAAAAACAAAAGTGGCTTTGAGTGGAGTTCTCTCAATGCAGCGGACACGCGCACTCAGTCGATGATGGGCGGGAAAAGGTAGAATGACTGAAGTGATAATGCACCAATTACAACAAAGAATCACGAGTTTCACACAACTGTGTGGGACACCATTATAGGGGAAGCTACAGTAGATTACGGACTTGCGAAGCAACAAAACCAGTGGGTATACCGAGGGTATACCCAAATATTGATCCTTAGAAGTGGTAATACGCAAACAGCCCGATGAAAACAGCAAGCATACAGCATATACTTGCGTATGGCCCCGACTACACCACTGGTTGTAACGGTATGAGATTTTCACGGTATGATAATCGTCTCAGAAAATATCACGGTTTACGGTATCATGGTATACGGTATTAAACAATCAAAATTTTTTTTTTTGGTTGAAAAAATGTTTGGAAGTATATGCTTATTCAAATTTCATTAATCAAAAACAATCAAGTAAATTTTATCATTGATTTATGTATTAGTTTAACAACATATATTCATCATTACTAATTCATAACAATTCATAAATTCTGGTTTAACAAAATTTTCTGGATTCTGTACTTTATGATATAATACAAATATACTATCAAAAATGGTGGTAATGAAATTAATGAATAAAGCTTTAACAATTTAATTAATATCTTAAAATATAATCAAATGAAAACAACTTTTATTCTTTTATACTTTCGTAAAGGGCTGCACAACAGAGATTTACTAAATAAAAATGAGGGGGAAATAATATTCCTTAAATGTTTCTATAAATTATTATTATTAATAATTTAGAAGTAGGTTACATTATAGTACAGTCGTAATTTCTGGCAATTTCTTTGAGTTAAAAAGCGTACTTTTATTTTGACAGGTAGTAGTGAACTGAGGGGGGCAGTATTACGCATTTGAAGCATCTAAGCTACCGCAAATCACACAAGGGGGAGAAGAAGAAGACGGTAGTAGTGAAAAGCTTTCCGTGTCAGTGTATTTGACCATGGTTTTCTCAAATAAAACATTGAAAGGATTATTAATTGTTCTCTCAGTGTCAGTGAGGCCTCTCTCAGTGTTTGTTCTCAGATAGTGAGACAGCAGGTGCTGTTAAACACTATGAGCGGTGCCAGCGCGCATACTTGAGTATGTAGTAACTTACATGACACAACGTTGCTCACTCACAGAGAGAAACGCAAAACAAACAGATTATATTTTTATATAGCAGTGTTTTTTCTCTTTAATAATCACAGACACTAGACCATGTAGTGATTTGACAGCTCTGTTTTTGATTTATTCATCAATCCATCAAACCGCGCGTTTTATGTCACATCTGCATTGTGAATTCATTGTCATGACTGGATTCTGGGATTCACTCCGCATCACGGAAATCATAAGGCTTTAACCTTAAATTATAAATGGGACATAACTATATCTTCACGGAGGGATGGTGTTCTGAAATATAGGTAAACATGTTCGATGTGTTGCCTATTTTTGCAGCCGCTTTGTGACCACAATTTTTGCGAACTGTGTCTATCCTCGAGGACAAATAAGCATTCGTCTTTTCTATATTCAAAGTAACGTTATTTACATACTGCCAATTTTGATTTCTATTTCGACGTGAGATAGAGATTAGAGATAATGGCCTCTGTCTCTGATGTTGTCTCCGTTGCACGTGTGGGTGGAGCAAGAGAACAGTAATGTGGAAAGTTGTTGCCTAGCCGCAGGTGAGATACTGCATCTTTTATTTTCTCCAAATACCGTAGATAAGCAAATGTACACGGTATGATAATCGTACGTGTTTATATCGTGGTATATCATTACAACCCTAGTGTGGAAACAATGTGAATGCACTGAAATGTGTCTTTGCATGAATACAACATATGATCTGTGCATCAAGAGCGCTCAAACACAGTGTATTTTCAGACTCACGTGTACTTACGACTCTGTACGTTACTGCAATTGTCTTTACCTTAATTGCAATCCTCAACCATCAAAACTCAAACATCAGAAGAAGCTAGTTTGCTTTCATCCAGCCGAGAAAACATAGTTTGCATATCATACAGTGGTGGGATATTTTGCCATTACGTTCAGTCTGTATTTCACACTGCGCGACACGCAAGTGACCTCTCGCGCTCTTCAGAAACAATCACAGAGCATAAGCGAAACACTGGAAAAAATAATTAACTGAAAATGCAACATGAGTATCTATTCTCTCCGCCATCTCTTATGCAATCAGCCTGGTTTTCTTTACATTAGCCCTGTTTTGGACTAATTGCTTGAATGAATTCACTTGCTGGATCACTGGACTGAAAACTTTTCCCGGAGTTTAGCGGCTGAAAAGGATCTGATTGCAAACAGAGAAGCGAAATCAGGAAAAAGGTTTAGAATAGAAATTGTGTTTCAGTAATTTTGCGTTAATTGCACTAAATTATTTTAACGCGTTAAGGGTTTTGAATTAATTGCATATGTTAACGCTGGCAGCCCTACTATCTATCTACCATCCATCTATCTATCTATCTATCTATCTATCTATCTATCTATCTATCTATCTATCTATCTATCTATCTATCTATCTATCTATCTATCTATCTATCAACGGACTGGACAGAAACGGTTAAATAAAAGTATTGTCTTTTGTTGTTATGTGTGCGTATAAAGGTTTCTTATGCATCTCACCACTATGTCGTGTATGAAATAATGTCTGTGTGCATGTGTGTAAAACAACAAACAGACAATTTATATGCTTAATCATTTGTAAATGTATATACATTGCCGTGATTAATTGTGGCTGGAAAAATAATGTAGCTGTAAAAATAGTTGCCTGCTGAAATTGAAATGTATGTACATCTTCATGACTAGATAGACACAGTGAGTTTGTCTTTACTATACAGGTTAGATGTGAGGAATCCTGTCAGATCATCCAAACTTTTGAGTGAGCGTGTACGTTTGGCCAATCTGGTTTCGTCCGTTAAAGTTAACCTTTTCAAATAACAATCGTGGTCACGGACAGTGAGTGACCTTACATATGCAGGTAAAATCTGAATTTCTTCAGTTATTGTTAAAAAAACAAGCTAACAAACTTCGTAGCTAGCCTTAGTGAAGCGGTCAGGGGGATTTTAAAACACTCCCTAATGGGCTTCCATTATGGCTGCATTAATGTACAAATGTTTTTCAAAAATTGATGGATGAATACAAATTTTCTGTGATAATCCTCAGATGCTGCGGATAGAGTTGAAGTTGTAATTTACCTGGGCTATCATACATAAAGTGCTCTATAACTGTATTAAAACAACCTGGTCATCTGGCATGTCTGCTGGGATCTCAGCTTCCATCAAAGGCATCAGAGATATAAAACACCCTGGAAACATTTCCCATCAGGCCAGCCAGCAGCAGCGAGTAGCGAGTGTGCTAGTGTGTCTGGCAGATAAAGCAGGTTCACAGGCCAGATTTGAGCATCCACTGTTCTCTTCTGGCTGATTTAATAATAGTTTAACAGTGGTGTTCGGTGTCTCTGCTTCAGGGTTAACTGGAAGTGCTGTCCACTGAAAACTCCACCTAATGAGTAAAATTTCGATTTCAGTCTTCCAAAACGGGAATCATGTAGAGAAGACTGAGAACTGTTAGTAACTAAACAGGAATCATGTAAACACTGCCGGCTCTCTGGGTTTTGATATGAACTTCTTGCACACACTTTGAGGTGTAAAATGTTAACAATAATTATAACATCCTTCGTCTGGAGAGAAGGAGTCCATTCTTACATTCACATGGCATCTGGATTTTTTCCAGTGAGTGAAGATGTGGAATGTAGAGAATCGTCGCACAGAATGAAATCCAGATGAAGCCGAGCTACGTCACTGACTATTGTTTGATTTAAAACCCTCCAAAAGCATGATTTAAGACCATCCAAAAGCATCCAACACGATGTCAAAGTAATACCAACGAGAAACAAACAGCTTCCGCGCTCTAACACAGAACAAAGACCGCCGATCGGAAAGAGGGCTTTCCAGTGAGCGTCGTAGTATTGAGCATCTCTGCCCACAAACATCAATTCCAGCCATGTGGATTTGCCTCAGTGGCTATTTCATGCCTGTAGAGGAGCTGTGCTGTGCAGAGATAGTTTAAGAGAACTGCATGACCCAGCTTAATCCATCGTGACTTCAGGCTCAGCCAGTGTTTCATTTGATTTCAGCTCAATACATCTTGGATTCTATTTTTTTTTTACCAGGATTGCAAATTGCAAATCCAGTTATCGTTTTAATTCACACATTATCACCCTTTATCTGCTTATCTCTCTAATCTCACTTGCAGTGCTGCGTAATGTTAATGTGTTGGGCGATGAGAAACAGCATTTTTAATAATACTTTAACTGATGTTAATTTATATTAATTGAAATGTTAAAATGTATTTTGTATTTGCAAAAAAAAACACTAACAAATTATCATATGCTATAAAAGTAGTCTTTTTAGTGAACAATTATAGAACAACACATTTCATATGAAAACAAACCGTTTATTAACAGTAAGTAGTTTTGCTTAAAATCTCCAGATAATACTCATTCAAAATCAATCAATAAAATCACATTAGTAAGTTTGTATAATATTTTGTATATAAATATTTGTTTTAGTAATAAATAAATACAAACGTTTATTCAGTAAATACACTGTAATTAAAACAGACAAATACATATAGAGAACGGTTGAAGAATTACAAATACATTTAGAAATATTTGCCAGGAGAATTTACATGTACAGTAAGATAATGTACAGTACGGTCACCTGTCAAAATCAAACATTAACAGAAAGCTCACCCAGCTAATTTTTCTGAATGCGCCTGTGGCACACGTTTCTCATTGGCATGCATCACGTTCAAGGTCATATGAATCTGGAGCCGTGTTGTGTCTCTCACAGGCTTAGCTTTGATCCTCCGCCCAATTATACATGGCTGTGTTATTGCAACTCATGTAATGCAGAGGTCCGGCAGGCCACGCATGTTTAGAGTGCGGATGAGCAATGTCAGACCCAGCTATGCTAATGTGTTTCTATGAATTTATGGTCATTCCTCATGTTCCAGTGAGGTTAACAGCACAGGTGTACTCTTGTGTTTATATACTAAACATCTCATTCATATTTATCAGCTCTGTCCTGTCCTTCACAAAGCCTCCAAACAGCAGTAACATTCACACACACGGCTTTAGCTTGTTGGATAGGTTTGTGCATTTTCTATTACAAGGCCAAGTGCAGCAGTGATGACATGTACGTTGCATTAAGCATGATTTATAAAATATAAAAACAACAGGATAACGATATTATGCCAGTCAGTTCAAGGGTTATGGCCAAATTGTATCAAGGAGGTCTGTAATACCTCAATATCTGCTTGCACATGGGGGCTCAATCCTTTTCTTGGAGATTTGCTGTACCTCCCTGCAAAGTTCATCTCCAACCCTGATCAAACACAACTGAACCAGCTCATTAAGATCTTCAGGAGCCATTGAAACTGCAATTAATGACAAGTGTGTCAGATCAGGTTTTTAAACTGAACTCTGCAGGTATAGTAGGTAGATCTCCAGGAACATGATTTCCATTAATCTCAATGGTAGCTGCTATGCAAATGCAAATACCTGGGTTATGATTAGGACTGCATTATATATCAACATAAAACTGTTATTGCGGTGAGGCTTAGTGCGATTGTCATATTGTGGTAATATTGTAGTACTTGAGACTAGTTGTGGTAATATTGTAGCACTTGAGACTAGTCTTGATAACATTATTTGAAGGTCTTGTCTCAGTCTCAGACTAAGAAGACACTGGATTGTTTTTTCAAGAACGATCAAGACCACAACTTCAGGGACATCACTAAATTGCTAATACACTGTCTGAAATATTTGTCAACATCATCTCATGATTAGATGGAAAATTTCCTGCTTCAAATGCAATCAATAACTTATGTTCAAATGTAATCAATAGTTCATATTTCTTTTTATATTGTTGTGCCAGGTCAGAATTAAATGAAAAACATAAAATTAATAAATACTTGTAGGATATCTTATAATAACATATTTAAGCAATATCTCAAGAGCAAGAGAGCTGTTTACATATAAAATACATTTATCAGGCAGCAAATGCAAATCTTTCAGATTAATTTGTGGAGTGCTGGTTTGGCCTTGGTCTTGACTCAGTCTTGCCCTGCCTTGGTCTTGTCTTGGTCTCGATACCAAGTGCCTGCGCTTCCAGGGTGCCCCCAAGTGCCGTGCCTCCAGAGCACCCCCAATGCCCGCTTCTCCTGAGCGCCAGACTGAAACTGCCTCTAATATCGCCAAGGAAAATGGTCCCGGAGCAGGCACCGCCCTGGAGGCCATCTGTCGGGTCTCCTTGTTCCTTGGGGCCTCCAGAGCACCCACCCTCCTTGCCTATTGGATGTTGTAGGGTGCGGAGACATGCCTTCCGGAGGGGGGCGTATTGTCAGGGATTTATCACAGCCACCTCCGTCATCACAGTCACCAGCTCCGACACACACCAGACCCTGTCACCAACTCACTAATCACCCATACCTGCAGCTATCAATCAAGACACCACTCAAAAACATGCTCCTTCCAGTCACTCACTATCCGGTCTATCGTTCGCTACACTGAACAGTTCCCAGACCTCGTACGCACACCTCTGTGTATACTTACCCATTGGAAAATTGGAAAACTTTGTTCCGCTTCTCTCCAGCAAAGCCTCCTCAGTTCCTGGTCCCCGCTCTCCTTCATTCCTGCAAAGACAAACCACCATCAGCATTCAGCTAAGCTCATTGAACTGTCTCTTCAACCATATTCTCACCTGCCATTTGCTCCTCACGATCTTCATTCATACCTGTTAATAAATAACCTGATTATCCACTTACCTGTTGTTTCCGGCTCAGTTTATGACATAGACATTTTGGAAGGATCATTGTGCATATATGAATTGTTATAACAGAGCTTTATGAGATTGCGATGAAATGAGTCCGATTTTTAGTGATAATAAAGGGAGCGCTGGTCATATTCTGCCATGCCAAACCATGCATGCAGCAGCCCATGCTTGCTTTTCTGTTAAAAATAACAGTGAATAGTGGTTTGTAAATGTTGATGCTTAACCTAAATAATTTAATTGGGAGCATTCAGGTGAGCACTGCAGTAGTCTTAGGCCCACACCAAATGCTCTCATTGTTTGAGACGCATGATGATGATGCCCATCCCAAGCCAGTTCTTATCAACATCCCACCCCTCCGGTGACCCATGGTTTGTCTGTATGTGTAATCAGAGCCAGTGAGGAACATACTTTCAAAATAATAATAAAAAACCGTATACACAATAATAACACGTTAACTTGCCCGGCCCTAATATTGATTTAATTTAATATCAGCAGATTATGCTGTTGAATGGGTTAAAAAAATTTTTGACACAATTCAAAACTGAAATTGAGACAAAATTCAGCATATATTGAGTCAAGAAAGGAAAACAGATTTACTTTCTAGGTCATTTGATTCAAAAGTTATAAACTAAAACATACATGAAATGAAGTTCTGCTGGCACTTTAGATAATTTGTGGTAGAGTCTCCAAATTTGGCAGGTTATATGAATGTATAATGATGTCAAGACAAGTCAAGTCAAGTCATCTTTATTTATATAGCGCTTTTAACAATACAAATTGTGTCAAAGCAACTGTACAATATCAAAATAGTAAAATAGTATATCACTAATGTAAAATTACAAGATTAAATGCAATTTTTCAGTTAAAAGCATGTCATTATTGAATTCAGTTATGGCGTTTTCCAGCTCAGTTGAGTTTAAATAATATCTGTGCAATCAAGTCGGTGATATCGCTGGAAATGAAGTGTCCCCAACTAAGCAAGCCAGAGGCGACAACGGCAAGGAACCAAAACTCCATCGGTGACAGAACGGAGAAAAAAATCTTGGGAGAAACCAGGCTCAGTCGGGGGGCCAGTTCCCCTCTGGCCAGAGGAACCAACAGTTTGTTCCAACTGCAGCAAAATCAGATTTTAAGGGCTCATCTGGTTCCAGTGGTCTTTTCCCGATGGTTGTCTAGGTCAGTGGTTCCCAAAGTAGGGGTCGCGACCCCCTGGGGGGTCGTGAGACAGTTAGGGGGGGTCGCGAGATGATTTACAGAAATCAAATAAATGTTTTTAAGTATTAGAAATAACATATTTTATCCATAACTAACAAAAAATAAAAAGTAGTAGTTAATGGTTACATTAAAAAAACATGCAAATAAAAAAGCCATCAGCCTTTCGATTTTCTTTCCATTTGATCGCGACCCTGAGGTTATTACGACAGATTAACGACAAATAAACGATCAATTTACAGCACCATGTTAAACATTCCGACATGTGCACGTAGGTCATTTTTCGCTTTAGGCTTAGGATATTATTTTTGTTGAAATTAAACGTTGGTTAATACCCACCCATCTCATTAGGTGAGGTTAATGTTGAAATTAAACGAATGAGTAAATTACTATAAAACAAAATTATTTGGTCGTTAGACCGTTGTGTTTTTTTGTGTTTTTAGGCTATGCGCATGTTTTGATAGGCCTATTGGTGCATGTGCGCCATTGCGCGCAACGTTTGTATATTTTAACCACCTCCGAGGATAGTGGGGGTCGCGAGTCACTGGCACCGTTATTTTGGGGGTCGTGGGCTGAAAAGTTTGGGAACCCCTGGTCTAGGTGACGGGGTCCTCACTGGAGATCTGTCTCTGGGGCTCATTTAGGTGTCCTGGTCTCCGCTGACATTTAGCGCTGTAGAAGTCATCTCTAGGTGCTGATCCACCATCTGATCTGGATACGGACTGGATCTGGTGACTGCAGTGACTATCTGGGCTGGATAAGGACCGGATTGGGTGGCTACGGTGACCTCGGAATAAGAAAGAAACAGACTAAAATTTGTGTAGATGCCAATCTTCTTACGATGTAACAAGTACATAGTGTTTTATGGGAAGTGTTCCTGGTTTCGGTTGACCTAATTAATGCAGCCTAACAATCCTTTAACGGATTTGAATATTAGACGCGTTTTAGTGTGTTATGTGTATGCCAGGTTGAAGAGATTGGTCTTTAATCTCGATCTAAACTGACAGAGTGTGTCTGCCTCCCGAACATTGTTAAGTAGATTTTTCCAGAGTTTGGGCGCTAAATAGAAAAAGGATCTGCCGCATGCAATTGATTTTGATATTCTAGGTATTATCAAATGGCCAGAGTTTTGAGATCATAGTGGACGTGAAGGATTGCAATGCGATAAGAGCTCGCTCAAGTACTGAGGAGCTAAGCCATCCAGGGCTTTATAAGTAATTAACAAGATTTTAAAATCTATACAATGTTTAATTGGGAGCCAGTGCAGTGTTGAAAGAACCAGGCTAATGTGTTCATACTTCCTGGTTCTAGTAAAATCAAATCAAATCAAATCACTTTTATTGTCACATCACCACAGCACAAGTGCCTTGGTGAGTGAAATTCTTATGAGCGTGCTCCAGACAGTGCAGAAAACAACAGACAATTTACATATGGACAGACAGTGCAAAAAACAACAACAATTTACCTATGGACAGACAGTGCAAAAACAACAAACAATTTACCTATGGACAGACAGTGCAAAAACAACAAACAATTTACCTATGGACAGACAGTGCAAAAAAAACAACAAACAATTTACCTATGGACAGACAGTGCAAACTGCACTGGAGCATTTACAGTGCTCCAGACAGTGCAAAAAAACAACAACAATTTACATATGGACAGACAGTGCAAAAAAACAACAGCAATTTACATATGGACAGACAGTGCAAAAAACAACAGCAATTTACATATGGACAGTACATATTTACAGACTGTACAGAAGACAATGTGCAAAACACATACATATACTCAGTACGCTGTGTACTATAGAGACATACTCAATTATCAACGACACATTATACACCGTATGTGCACATCTACATTATGTACAGTATCTATACATAATGTGGTCTATACATAGTAATAATGTGAGGTGCAACAGATTATAAATTAACAGCAGATTGGTTGAGCAGCAGATAGATGTGCAAAGGTGCAACAGATTATTCATATGCAGTGTCGTGGATGTGCATCGTATGGTGTCCAGTGATAGCAGATAGGTTGTGTTAGTGCAGTGTGTGCGTGTAGTCCAGTTGAACGGTGTTAAAGTGCAGTGCATGGCATGTTGTGTGAGTGTGATGTAGGTGAGTTATTTGTGACTGTTCATTAGCCTGATAGCCTGAGGGAAAAAGCTGTCCCTCAGTCGGCTAGTGCGGATCGGATGCTGCGGAAACGCCGCCCTGAGGGCAGCAGAGAGAGCAGTCTGTGGGACGGGTGGCTGGAGTCTTTGATAATCCTCCGGCTTTCCTTGTACACCGCCTGGTGTAGATATCCTGGAGGGAGCTCACCTCCAACAATGTGGCGGGCAGTTCGCACGACCCTTTGCAGAGCTCCTGCGGTTGCCAGCGGTGCTGTTTCCATACCAGGCGGTGATACAGCCGGTCAGGATGCTCTCCACAGTGCAGGTGTAGAAGGACCTGAGGATTCTGGGGCTCGTTCAAACTTCCTCAGCCGTCTCAGGAAGAAGAGACGCTGATGTGCCTTCTTCAGCACTGCATCTGTGTGAGCAGACCATGTGAGATCCTCAGTGATGTGAACGCCGAGGAACTTAAAGCTGGTCACCCGCTCCACAGGTGTCTTGTCGATGGTGATGGGTGTGTGTTCTCTGCTCTGTCTCCTGTAATCCACCACCAGCTCCTTGGTCTTGTCGATGTTGAGTGAGAGGTGGTTCTCCTGACACCATTTAGTCAGGTACTCACCTCCTCTCTGTAGGCCGTCTCATCGTTGTCGGTGATCAGGCCTATCACCGTGTGTCATCAGCAAATTTGACGATGACATTGGAGCTGTGTGTAGCTGTACAGTCGTGTGTGTACAGGAGTACAGGAGTGGGCTGAGGACGCAGCCCTGCGGTGCACCAGTGTTGAGGATCAGGGGAGATGATGTGTTGTTGCCCATTCTGACCACCTGACTTCTGCCTGTCAGGAAGTCCAGGATCCAGCTGCACAGAGATCTGTTCAGTCCTAGAGTCTGGAGCTTCGCAACCAGTGTGGCAGGCACTATAGTGTTAAATGCTGAACTATAATCCACGAACAGCATCCTCACATAGGTGTTCTTATTTTCCAGGTGGGAGAGAGCAGTGTGCAGGGTGAAGGCAATAGCATCGTCTGTGGAACGGTTACTGCGGTATGCAAATTGTAGTGGGTCCAGTGAAGCAGGCAGCACAGAGCAGATGTAGTCTCTGACAAGCTTCTCAAAACACTTGCTGAAGATGGGGGTCAGAGCAACGGGCCTCCAGTCATTCAAGCATGTGATTTTATTTTTCTTTGGTATGGGCACAATGATGGATTTTTTGAAGCATGAGGGAACCACAGACAGAGAGAGGGACAGATTGAAAATATCTGTAAAAACCCCGGCTAGCTGGAAAGCGCATGCTTTGAGCACACGGCCTGGTATGCCATCTGGGCCACGGCTTTACGGATGTTCACCCGTTTAAAGGATCGAGTTACATCCGCGACAGAAAGGGTGAGTGGACTGACCTCTTCTGCAGCAGCCGCGGCAGCGCTCTCTGTGTGTGCGGTGTTATCAGCCTCGAACCGAGCATAAAAGGTGTTGAGCTCGTCCTGGTGAGAGGCGGCAATATTCACAGTAGCTGGTTTATTCCCTTTAAAGCCTGTGATGTTGTTAATGCCCTGCCACATGCTTCTTATTGTTGTTGAAGTGTTCTTCAACTTTGTTTTTATAAGTTCGTTTGGCTGCTTTGATGGATCTCCTGAGATCGTAATCGGCTTGTTTTCGATCGTCAGTGTTTCCGGATTTATAGGCAGATGTCCGCTGACAAGGCTGATCGAACATCGCTGTTAATCCACGGTTTTTGGTTGGGGTAGATGCGGATTGTTTTGGTCGGAACTACATCGTCTATACACTTCCTGATGAAACACGTGACCGTATCTGAATACGCCTCTATGTCGCCTTCAGACGCTGCCGGAACATGTCCCAGTCCACGTGATCAAAACAGTCCTGTAGTATAGCATCCGATTGGTCTGACCAACAATGAACTGTCCTGAGAGCGGGTGCTTCGTTTCAGTTTCTGCCTATAAGCAGGCAGGAGCAGAACGGAAGAGTGATCCGATTTGCGAAGGTTGGCGGGGAGGGACTTGTATGCGTCCCGGAAGGGGGTGTAACAATGGTCGGTGTGCGATCTCCACGCGTGTTGATGGTGACGTGTTGAAAGTATTTTGGAGCTATTTTTGAAGTTGGCTTTATTAAAGTCCCCTGTGATAACAAAAGCTGCATCTGGGTGCGTGGTTTCTGCTCACTTATATTCCTGTACAGTTCCTGAGTGCCTGGTCTGTGTTGGCTTGGGGGATATAAACAGCCGTGATTATGATCGCTGTAAATTCCCTCGGTAGCCAGAACGGTCGACACAGAAGCGATGAAATTCCAGATCAGGGGAGCAGAAGGATTTAATAGAGTGTATGTTCCTTTCATTACACCATGAGTTGTTGATAGAAGCAAACACCCCGCCTCTGCTTTTCCCTGTGAGCTCTTCCGTTCTGTCCGAGCGGTGCACGGAGAAGCCCGTGAGCTCGATGGCTGAGTCTGGAACAATAGCAGACATCCAGGTTTCTGTGAGGCAAATAACACAGCAGTCCCTTGTTTCTCGTTGGTATGAGATCCGCGCAGTTCACAGAGTTTGTTATCCAGTGACTGAACGTTGGCCAGTAAAATGGTTGGAAGAGGAGGTCGGAAAGCACGGCGTCTCAATCTGATGAGAACGCCAGCTCTTTTCCTCGCGTGGCGGGCGTCCTCGCCGCAACCCACACAAAGGGCTCTGATGCGTGTCTTTGAACACTCCACCGGCATTCAGAAACTCAAAGTCCGGTTTGCGTTGCGCGACGGAGGAACCAATGTTCAAAAGCGTGTCTCTATCGTGACAGTTATACTAACAACATCTAACACGTAAAACAACAAAAAACAAATAAAACATACGAAAAACTGCAAAGTTTTCCCGGAGTTTCGCAACACGGCTGCCATCCTCGGCGCCATCTTGACTAGTAAGAACTCTCGCTGCTGCATTTTGAACCATCTGTAGTTTGTTTATTAAGCATGAAAACAACCACCCAATAAAGCATTACAATAATCAAATATTGAGGTCATAACCGCATTAATTAAAATTTCTGCATTTGACATTGAGAGCATAGCTTTCAGTTTAGATATATTTTTAAGATGAAAAATGCAGTTTTACAAATGCTAGAAACGTGGCTGTCAAAGAAGAGATTGCTATCAAATAGCACACCTAGGTTCCTGCCTGATGACGAAGAATCAACAGAGCAGCCATTCAAGTGTTTGACAGTGTTCTAGGTTATTACTTGTGGGGGTTTTATGTCCGATAATTAACAACTCAGTTTTTTCAGAATTTAGTAGCAAGACATTATTCGTCATCCAGTTTTTTATATTGACTATGCATTCCATAAGTTTCTCAATTTGGTGTGTTTCACCTGGCTGAGAAGTAATATAGAACTGAGTAGCATCAGCATAACATTGAAAGCTAACCCCATGTTTCCTGATGATATTTCCCAAGGGTAACATGTAAATTGTGAAAAGTAACGGCCCAAGTACTGAGCCTTGAGGAACTCAATACTGCACTTGTGATCGATATGATACCTCTTCATTCACTGCTACGAATTGATGGCGGTCAGATAAGTACGATTTGAACCATGCTAATGCACTTCCACTAATGCCAACACATTTTTCAAGACTGTATGAATGTATAATGCTATTCAGACAGGTAACATTTGTATTTTCGAAGGGACAGATGACAATAAATGAGCTTGTGTCATTCCAACCCTATATTTTGAAGACAACGGCTGCATTTACACTGGCAGAATTTTTGATCTTTTGCCCACATCTGATACAGATCGGAATTTGATGCACGCGTGTAAACACAAAAATCGGCAGGAGATCAAATTTTTTCATATCCGATCTGAGCCAAATGTGGTTTTAAATCAGATACATATCCTATATCTGGAAATCCGGCCTACGTCTAAAAACACATATCCGATTCCCCACAGAACTCCCATGCGAATGTGACACGTTTGCTCATAAAGATGTTTAATGCTGTTTTAATGCCGGCGTGCTGTATCGTATGCGGTTGCATTTTATTGAAAGGGAAACTTTATATAGCCTAGCTAATAAATTGCACATTCAGGAGCTAGTTTTCAACCCCTGCCCTGTGAATTTT
The DNA here is from genome assembly GCA_027564155.1 of Gymnocypris eckloni scoliostomus. NCBI lineage: Eukaryota > Metazoa > Chordata > Actinopteri > Cypriniformes > Cyprinidae > Gymnocypris > Gymnocypris eckloni. The sequence goes on along the minus strand of CM050414.1, from coordinate 47,186,177 downwards.
GAAAATACAACAGCAAAAATCTACATTATATTTCTCAGCAATGAGTTGACAACTTAGCAGCTTTTGTAATTAAACCGACACTTGTTCGCTATGCTTCACAATAACTTGGTCCCTCGCATGTGGGTGTATGCGTGCGTGCGTTCGTTCTCTCTCTCTCTCTCTCTCGTTAATTCTTTTGAATTCATTTAAATAAATATCAACTTTATTTCACTAAATAATTCTACCTCAGCTGTAGATAAAATAGTCTAACAAATTTAAATTACTGTTATTTTCCGGTCTTTATCCGTTCATTCAGATTTTGTGCTGAAAAACATCCACGACAGCCGTTGCCCATGCTGGCAAATAATAATAGCCATTCGAAATGAATTATATAAATAATTTTAATAGCATGACCATTTAAAACCCGATGGTCTACCATGTGCATAAGCGATCACTGCAGACAATTCTTTTGGGTGGGAATTAATGTAAACACAGATATCGGATACCAGTTGTGTCTAAAGTGAATGTAAACAGACCTGTCAAAAAATCGGATATGGTCAAAAGATCAGATCTGTGCATTAAGTCTTGCAGTGTAAACGCAGCCAAAGGGAAATATCAAGCTCTTCCCACAGCACTTTTCCATACAACGTTTAAAGGTCCCATATTGTCAAAACTGAAACTTCCTGGCCAAGTTTCAAAACAAGTCAATCCACAGGAAAGCTCACACAGCCTGCATAAAGTAGCTGTGATATTTAACGAGTCCTTGTGACTTCCGTAAAAATGTGATGTCAGAACTAGTCAGTCACCGCCTTCAGTCACCATCCATCACATCTAACATGTATAGTAAAGACAAACTCACCTTTTCTATCTAGTCATGATGAAGATGTAAATACATTTCAATTTCAACAGGCAACTATTTTTACAGCTATATTATTATTCCAGTCACAATTAAAGATGGCATAGGTGATTGTCTTCAGAATTTTGTTATGCTGGTTGAAAATCTCTTCACATCCTGATAGTAATCATTTAGTTAAGTGGTCTAAATGTATTTATCTGTATTTATATTTTCTGTGGAAGGTGTAGGACCAAGAAATGTTCGTCCAATAAAAACGCTCGGTCCGAGCTTTTAATTGTCTTTCCTACCTGCCTGTCAATGTATGTATTAGCATACCTCTGCACACCCTGTTCGCGCAGACACAATATGTCATCATCAGCGCGTTCACGCACACTGTGCAGACAGACAGAACAGGAATGGGAGGCAAAAATCAACAACCCGATCTTCCTTCCTGGTATTGTAGTACTTTTACTAACAGTGCTATAAAGTTTCCTCACCAGTGAATGACACATGTTGTAGCCCAGCGGTTCACAATTCCAGTCCTCGTGCTCCCCGCTCTGCATATTTTGCATGTCTCGCTTAGTTAACACACCTGAATCAGATAACCAGCTTGTTAGAAGAGAGCTATGTGCATGAACTGTGTTCTGATTGACATGCTCCCTACACAGTGTCCATCGACTCCCTGAGCATGGAAAATCCGTTGAAGTTTACTTCACTTCGGAACATTCATTCACGGATTTGCGCTGCGCAGCGTCTTCACACACACAGACGATTTTTTTTTTTTTTTGTCTGGCAGTGGCAGCAGGTATACAATAAAATTTCTAATTTGAGGCTGTATTAAGTCGATTCTGGCACCCAACATTTCAACAAGATGATATTTTAAAGGGTATCTAAACCTTAAAACAACTTTTTTTAGTTAACGATCTGTAAGACTGTCTTTATTAGTGCTGTGCATTGATTCAAGTAAATGTTTTGACATTTGGTTATAAAGTGTTTCAATTCTACAATATATGGTGTAAAAACGTCTGAGTGCTGCCCTCTTCAGGTTGAACGGTGTCTACTGCAGTTGAATTTTCCTATTGGACGTTGCATACCCCTGTGACGTATCACGTATGATGGCACTTACTAACCTCCTCTCTGTCTCTGCTGGGCTCTGCCCACTTGTCCAGAATGTTTCAAATATTGCCAGTGGGTGGAGTTAGGCTCTGATCAGGGGTTTAGTTACCCTTTAAGCTCCTTATGTAACTTAGCCGAATCTGTGTTGGTTTGAATGGGCCGCCTCCTTTGTTTTGCAGCTAGTGTAGTAGCGCTGTGACGGAATTGTGACGTCGGCCCAACATGACCCTAGTTACTTGGGGTTGGCCTAGCTATGCGTCACTCAGAAAACCAATGGCCAATCAGAAGAGAGGCTCATGAATATTAATTAGACAGGACAAATCGATCGGTTTTCAGCAGAGCTCCTGAGAAAAGAGGTGTAAAAATATATTGAGATGATTTTTGGTACTTATACCGCAGATATATATTCTTAAGGACATAAACACCTAAAACAAAACTCCACAAAGGTGTACAATATGGGACCTTTAAACTCCAAACTGTATACTCCCAAAAAATTATAATAATGGTTAACATTTAGAATAATTACATGGCAAATAAATAGCAAAGTAATAAATAAAACATATTTTTGAAAAAGGGAACAGATATTTTACAGATTTATTTATACTTAAAAATGTCATGTTTAATTCAGTGTTACTTGCTGTTTCTCCTGTAACTGTACAATTTATCAGTGTACTTTTTTCTGGGTAGGAAATCCAAATTAAATGATGCTATAAAGCACAGACTTACCGTCAAATGATTCATGATCAAATACTGTAAATTAGATCCAACTGTAGACCCAGGTCAATGACTCTGAAGGGTTTTTACCATATTCTGCTTTGCCAACACTGCAGTAAAAATCAATATGAATGAATGATGCATTTATATAGTGCTTTATTGTGTATTGCTGTACACCCAAAGCGCTTTACAATCATGTGTGGGGGGGTCTCTCCTCAACCACCACCAGTGTGCAGAATCCGCTTGGATGACAGCAAGTTTAGTCATATCTGTATGAAAAGCTAATTTAAATCAAACCCACAGATTCAGCACTAAGGCAAAGACCAAATACAGGCACATTTCTTCTTGCACATTACCCAGATCATTTGCGAGTGTATCAACTGTGTTCCATTTAGAACTTATATAATTTAAGCAAGCACTGTGACAGGGAGCTACAAACTGCACCTACAGGGGCAAGTGGGGTGAGTCGCCACATTTCACCTCGTTTAAATTAGCAGTCATGAGGGACCGCTGTTAGATGACATGAGAGGAATTAATTAGATCTGGAGCAGCCTCAGCGTTCACCGACCGATATTTGTTGGCTCTCTTGATTGGAGCTACTGGCGTTTATTATATTTAACTATTATTTTGGACTTCCATGTAATTTTTGCAATGTAAAAGGGAACACAAACATTAAAATACAATAAATAAATATAAAATAATACATTTACTAGGCGTACACTATGCTCGCATGACATCAACATCGCCACTTATTTAAAACAAATAAATACATTTTTCATGTTGCAAGAGTGCAATTCTATATACAGTGTATTGTAAAGCATTATGAATCGAAACAATTGGTCCGTGCAAGAAACTTAATAGTATTTTTTAATGGGGAAGTCTGATTCTTTTCTTTTCTGCGAACTGGATCCATTTGACAGTTCGTTTCAATGAACTGATTCAAATAACCAATTTACCAGTTTGATTATGCAATCATGTAATGATGTAATGTATATGCAATTCATTTGGATGCATTTTGATTAAAAATAGAAATGCTCAACAATGCATTTTCCCCAACATCATATAATTACACTGTTTAATGTTTTACATTGGATTTCCAAGTAAGATGTATAGGTTGCATATGCATATGCAACTTTAACATTAAAGTTTGCATGAAAGTAAAATTAATTTATTGTGAACGATATCCATGTATAATGTCATATATATGTATTCTGCATGTGTGCCATGTATATAGCATTTATTTATTTAGTAATTATTAAAAATTGTGATAACTGTGTCTTCCGGTAAAATGTCTCTCTTTTGACATATGCAGGAGCTCTCCAATCAATTAGTCCATTTAACCCTTGTTTCGCCAATCACTATTACATATTCGGGTCTTTAGCGACCCAGGCCTATATATACAGAACGGATGGATTTCTAACTGCTGCAATAGCAAAAAACTATATTGATATTTTAAGAACAATTACAGAAGAATACAATAAAACGTATTTAGTTACTTTTTTAAACTTAGATGGGTTAATTTGAGCAGTTGATTGTACCATTGCCTTCTTCGTTAAAGGGCACTTCCACAGTATATTAAGCATCTGGCTCATATTCGCGATCTCAACCATATTCTCAAAACTATTGTTTTTAGGGACTTCAAAATCAATATTTTGATCACTGGCAGCTTATTCACCACATCCACCATCAAATGACAGTTACATTTGTATTTTAAGGCATACAATAATTGCTCTGCAGTATAGCCATTAATACCAGTTCAATTTTTGCTTATGATATTCTTTTGTTCCATGCCTGTGATGATTATGCAGCATGTAATTATTGTCTATTAAACAGTGCCATCTCGTGGAGTAAAGGTGAATTGCATGCATTGAGTCATCAGATATTTTAATATTCTTTGTGCAGAAAAATATACTTACACACTAATACACACCTCGGGTCTCAAGCGATCCTATACACTTTTTATAAAAAATTATCAGAAAACAGACACTCTTTTAAATTGTATGTTTAACTTAAAAAAATGGAGGGAGAGGGTGACGTCCCGGGTCGCTAAAGACCCGAGGTATGCATTTAAGGGTTAAACTCTTCCTCTGCAAATTCATGATTATCAGCCTATACTTTTGAGTGCCAAGCTCACATCTCAACTTCCAATCAACGATGGATGCACAGTCCCAAGTCCCACCCTACATTGTTTCCTTTACAATAATCATTTACACTCTGATGTGTCACAGTATGGAAGAAAAGATCTGACCTGACCACATGTTGGACAAGTAATAAAAGTAGTCAATTCTGTGTTCCTCATCACTTTTCGTCTCTTGCTCCATTGACTTGACTTATGGCCATTATACAGATCTCTAAGCTTTAGTGGAGGACAGGCACTATAGAGCTCCTGCAGTCACGTGACCCATTCTGTTTACACCACCATGCTGGCAGGCAAGAACAGCAGGGAGCGAATATTAAATTAATGGTGCCAGCATAAGTTTCAAGGCAACAGAGTTCACTGCGCACTTTAATTCAAAAGACATAGACCTGTACATAGCAAAACTTAATAGATTAAACATAACAGATCCCTATAATGCCCTCGGGGTGCTTTTAACATGTATTAATATATGAAAGGATATATTTCCTGACCTGCATTATCCTGATATGTAGCTACAACTACCTCATCAACTTTCCCTCCTAACGTTACTCCGGAGACTCTTTAAAAGCCTACAAAAGCCTGCAGGGTACAAATTGACGCAATCAAATTTTTTGATGAATATGCAGGAGTCTGCTAAAACCACAGACTGTAAAATATTGTCACTGGAAGGGTATGTCAACTGTTGTTGGCTAAAGTAATCAACCCTAGCTGTCCTAGTTAGTCAGCATAATTATATCACTGTGAGTACAGTAGACATCATAAATGTCATGAAATCTTACCTGTTTAATCCCAAATGTTGTGTGTTAGCACGTTTTATTGCATTGAACCATTTTAGTCGTCTATCAAATACGGTAAAATTATATACCCTTTGCTTAATGGGACAAGTGTGTACATAGTAAAATGCATATTTTCTTGCGCTGCTGGATGTTGAACTCATGAAAAATAATCACGTTATTTGTATTTGGCAAAATATAAATTTACTGTAATTTAGTCAAAACACGGACTGGATTGGCATTATTAGCGCGAGCGCTGCTTATCGTGAAGCAGGAGCGGCCAGCTGGCAGATGAGCCTTCCTTGAACAGTTATGTTCAGGACTTTCTGATTTACTTAACGAATACTGCGTGAGGGGGCGAGAAACTGGCCAAGGGAGGTCACATACAGGACACATAAATTAAGCCCAATATACGGGACCTCCCGGCTAATACGGCTTTCCCCTGCATTTTCTGGCATCCTGGCACACAGCAGCTATCCACCATGTTAACATGGTGTAAGTTTCTTAAGGTCTAAATTGTCTGGTTTAAAATTGTTGTTCTACAACTGTCGATACCAATGCTACGGCCGCTCTAGCGCTCTCCTGATTGCCTGCCAAAATGTCGGAGTGTAGATTGCGTGACGTCAACTGCAGGAGCTCTATAGGGCTCAAGAGCGCAATAGTCAAGCTCACCAATAATTCTATAACCCATATCATATCTGTCTATTGATGTCATATCGCATCACAGTGCACTGCTGATGTCACCTCAGACAATGGACTTTCCCATTCTTGGAGTTTTTTGACGCTTAGTTTGCTTTATGACGGTGAAATCTTGTTGGTTTGCCTATTGTGATTATGCAAAGTGATCTACGGCATATTTATAAGCTCTTAATTGTACGGATGGTGGGTCAAACTAGGGGTTAAACCCAGCAGCCCAGATCTTCTGCCGTGAGGTTTCCTCAGAGACTAAAGCAGACATTTAAGGCCGCGTCTATTTTTAACTTTGAGTTCTTTCCATCTTCAGCCGTGGCTCATTCTCTCTGCCGTCAGCCCGGAATTCATCCGTCAATGTTTTTTGGCATAAATCCAGCTGAGGATCAGAGGCAGGCGTATTTCCCTCCATGCTGAATTAAATTGGAATGTGTGCTTTTCTGTTAAAGCATAAATAAGTGTCTAATTATTGATTTTATGGCAATAGCTTATAGTGTAAATAACATTATTTTGTTTTTACACAACGTCTAGATCCATTTCATCCAAAATATAAACTTAAAGGCTATGTTTGTGGTCCTTTTCTGCTGCTTATTTTACCTTTTTCTGGAGTTGACAGCTGCTGGTCACTGTCTTTCACTGCATTTACTAGAGAAGTGTGAACAATCATTTATTCATGAGCTCAGGGTTGGGACCTTATAACCATAAAGAATTCAGAATTAGTATGTTTTGCTGTTTTGCTTTAATGAATGGTCTGATTGGACTAAAGTGGATGCTTTGCATTCTGAACATTACTCTGAAATAATTTTTTGTGTGACTGAATCAACATAAATACGTTAATGTTTCCCAGCAAAACTATTGCCCTTTAAATTGCAGGTTACCACTTTTTACAGTGTAAATTGCTTGGCCAGTTTTAAAAGTATTTGTTTTTCCATGGTACATCCCCTATAAAAGGCCAGTGTTTTTGGTTCTTTTGTCTATTTTTATAACGTCTAATTTCTTTGCAGCAGTTGGGCTTTTTTGATGCCAATGGATAATATAATACACTCATGATTTAAATCAGGGTTCTGGACTATTTATGCTTTGTTTTTCCCCTGTGTTTCCTCATTTGGTTATTTTCCGTTTCTTGTTAAGCTAATTTCATTATTACTAGCACCTGTTTTATTTCTCCTTGATTACGTTTTATGTGTTTAAAAGTCCTGAGTTCCCCTGAGTCTTTGTCTGTTCACTCATCTTTTATGTTTTATGTGTTACCAGTATTATTTTCATTGATTTATTAAAACGAAGAAAAAGTACTCACCTGCTGTCTCCAGCATCCTTCCTGCTGCACACACACCGTGACAGATGAATGGACCCCTTCGCAGAAGGATGCATGTGGCTGAGGACAAACTGTGGGGTTTGCGGCAGGCTTGTCGGAGGTTGGAACAGTATGTGGAGGATTTCATCGAGCTGATTGAGCTCATCCTTTTCCACCCCGCGCCGAGAACCTCCACATACCGAAAAAAGTACTCACCTGCTGTCTCCAGCGTCCTTTCCGCTACACACACACTGTGACAGTATATGTATGATATCGTCTAATCCCATTTAATTGAACGTTTGTCATAGACTGAAATTACACTTTTTGTATTTGAGAACATAAAACATCCATTGACTTATACATTGGTAGATTTAGAAAATGACAAGAGAGATGGTTAAACAGCCGATATGATTTGTGTTATTCACAAATGGTGATAATCTCAAAATGGCCAAATAAATGCTGATTTATGGGTCTTTAGTTAGCATTGTGTTGAGCAGCAGCATTGAGACAGATTTCAGGATTGAAGCATGAAGCTTGTTCTGTTATGACGGGGTGATGTTTCATACACTAAAGGACAGAGATCTCTTCCAAAGCAATGACCGTTTGAAGGCTATTATCCTTTGCCGTCAGTTGATGTTAAATCTGCACATCTCCTCTGCAAAGTGTCAAGGTAAGAGCTCGGAGTGCGAAAATCTGTTGTTTTTGACAACAGTATATCTTACATGTTTGGAAATGACATCTATTGATTTGTGAGGCTGATGAAGCAGTATATAACGTCATATCTGACCACAGGTAAAAAACTGCATATGTTCAAGGCCAAACTCCGATATTAATTTGTGGCATTTGCATTACTATTAGGAATGCCAGGGATTTTTACCTTTTAAATTGTCATTTTCAGACCTGTGGAACATTTGCTTTGTTCTGAGACTTAAATGGTTACAACGTCATTTTTTTACCCCTTGGTTAATTTCCCTTAACATCTTTATATGACTGAGTTAAACTGTACTCTCATTGGTCAGAGTGTATGGAGAGAAATTATACTAATATGCTGATTTGCTGCTCAAGAAAACATTTAGATTATTATCAGTGTTGAAAACAGCGGTGCTGCTTCATAGTTTTGTGGAAACCATGAAGCATTTCATTGTTTAGGATTATTTGATGAACAGAAAGTTCAAAATATATTTATTTATTTTGTTTATAATATCTTTATTGTCACTTTTGTTCAATTTAATTAATGCATCCTTGCTGAATAAATGTTCTAATATTTCTTTCTTTCTTTCTAATAAAAAAGAATTATTCCAAATAGAAATTTTTTCCCAAACAAGTAATTATTCCAAACTTTTGACCGTAATTAGTCTTGATTCCCGCTCTAACCGATCATCTTGTTCAGGCAATCTCAGGCTGATTATTTTGGTGTGGATTTGTGCATGATTGCCATGTCTCAATATGCAGAAATAAGCCAAAGTAGAAAATGCAGCAGATTATCAAACAAATGAGCCAGGTGTTCCTCATTGTGTTCATCAAGCTTTTGGACGGATGTTCCACAAACTCCAACGACCCAACAGATGTAGTTTTTACCCTTTGAAATGTTAATTGTAAGATGACATTTGACATTTTCTACAAACTAATCATTAACAGGCACATGGTCAGTCAGACATAATTGAATTCACTGTGGTCAGTTTATCTTTTAATTACATTTCGATCATGTTTTATTGAATTAGTTTTTAAATTCCCAGGTTTCTGTGAAACACGTTTCTTCCATTATGCGTGTTTGCGACAGTAAAGCATTCAGTCACACTGCAGGCACACAAATGAGCTGGAATTTGGGCTTTGAAAGGCTCTTTTTAAAGCGCACTAAGCCGAAAATACTTCCATCATGTTCTTTCATTGACATTCGCTGCTGCTCTGATGATAAGAAAAATGACCACGACTCTGAATGCCAGTGAGTCACTAAAAGGCCTGCTAGTGCCGTATTGTAATGTTTATTTTGAGACGATGCATCGTGACATTATCATATTTACTGGCGGGAAATCGCGCATGTGAGTGGTGGTAATCGCTTTCTGTTGATAATATTTAAGAGGTGCCTCTGAGGGGGAAATATTTTTTCGTACTATGTATAAGACATCAAAATCCAACATGCACAGAAGCAATATCTGTGTTATTATTTGGAAATTAAGCATTTTTTCCTTTGCACACTTTCAGTGTTATCCCAATAGGAGGTCACAGAGCAAATTTCTGAGCATACCTCAATAAACAGTGTTTTTCCCAATAAATCACCATCTCATATCTGTGATCTTTGTGGGCTTGATTGCCTCCGTGTCTTGTGCGATCCTGACTGCAGAAAAAGGACGGTCATTATATTTAGAGTTAATCTGCTCAAGTGCACTCTGGGATTTATTCAGCGGCTGTGCGTGACTTGAACGGCCCTCATCCACTCACGTGAGCGAAGAGGCATAAAGGGGATTATCAAAATCCCTTTATTAAATATTGATAATAATTCTGTGATATCTCCAGAAGCTGATAAGCTCTTCTCATATCTCTGTATTGACGGGAAGTGTTTAAGCTCAAAAGTGTTGATGGGTAGCTTTTTCTCTTCTCTTCAGAATCACAGCAGTGACAGAAAATATAGTTCAATCTAATTAAAATGCACTGATTTACCAATGTTTGTGCTCTTCTCTGCATACTGGAGCAGTGTGCTATTAGCTTAGCAACATGCTAATACCACACTGTGTTGGAAGCATGCAGCTTGAGTGTGCTTCATGAGAAGAGTTACATAGAGTTGTTGCATCTCAATTCAGTCATCAGTCAATGCTGCTTTAGGGTCCATCAAACAAATGACATGTTCTTGTATTTAAATTGCAAATATAAAAGTGCACATTTTAGTACAAAAGCAGGGGACTCGGGATGGATGGATGGATGGATAGATAGATAGATTTGCCATGACTTACTGATATTATCATGTACTGTCACAAATGCATTGCTCATTGTTAATTAATGTCAGTTTACATATTAACTAATGTTAAATAATAGGATGTTATTAAGTGTTGCCAAAAAGCCTTACCACCCCAAACTTTGAAAGGCTGTGTATCTTCTTTTAAAATTACAGTGATTGAGGCAAATGCTTCTACATAGCACCAGATTAGGGTCATTTGACTCTAAAATATTCAAATAGAAAACTGTTATGTGAAACTGTTGTAATATTTCATAATATTACCTTTTTACTATATTTTAGATCAAATAAATGAAGCCTCTGTGAACAGATGAGACCTCTTTAAAAAAAATGTAATAAAATAAAACCCACATTAAAAGATATATAGGCAGCTAGATTGATAGGAAGGTAGACAGACAGACAGACAGACAGACAGACAGACAGACAGACAGACAGATAGATAGATAGATAGATAGATAGATAGATTTAGATTAAAATTCAGCTTATTGCATTTAGAGTGCTTATTTGTATGACGGAAGTATAGTAATTCCATATTTACTGAACCTTATTACTTTTTTTATTTATTTAAACCTATAACTTTTGTAATCATGAAGTTTTATTTGGTACATTTAAAATATATTAACTTTAAAATGAATATGAAATAACACACTGCCTTTTATATTATAATCAAGTAAATTCCATGTGCTTTAGTGCTGTATGTTTTTTAAAACGCAAATACATTTGTTTACACTTTATATTAAGGTGTTCTTTTTACAGTGTAATTTTACATTTAAGTACTAGTGAGTAATATTAATTAAATACATGCACTTACTATAAGGTTAGGTTAGGATTAGGGTTACTTGCATGCAATTATGCATAATTAACTATTATTATATTAGAAAGTACATGTAACCTGTTACAAGGACACATTCAAATATATTGTTACCGTATGTTACCATCATGGGCATCTCTCCATAAAGGGGTGTCTAAACTTGGTTCTGGAGGGCCAATATTCTGCCTCAGCACACTTGCCTGAACATTTCTGCTATTCCTTTTAAGACTGATTAGCTGGTCCAGGTGTGATTGGGGTTGGCGTTGGTGTTAAGATCTTTAGGAAAGTGGCCCTCCAGGAACAGGACTGGAAACCCTGCCATTAAAAAAAATAAACAGAAAATTGCAGTCAAATCTGAAGAATACAGTATTCAGTAACAGTATGCAAGCCAGAAATAGAATGTGTGAGAAATGGAACAATGAACAATGTGGTTGTAAAATGTGGCAGAAGTGGACTTTTTTACATTTTAACACTCCATGTTAAATGTCTGTTATATTTCTGCTGAAGGTTATTTGAATGTGCTATTTGACAGAGTACAAAATATAACCAAAAGTAATATTTATGTCGTGTTTGTTTGCTCCTATATAATTAGACGGTCTCCTTGTGTGTATGTGTTGTTATCCCTCTGCGTTTTCATGTTATCAGGCATGTCTTGGGCTCCAGATAGGTGGGCCATTTCAGACAGTTTCTTTGCTGTGCTTCGGACTTGTGTGCTATCAGCTACGAACACATGGACACAGAGTGTGTTACTAGCGAATTTTACCCGATGGGTGGTCAACAGCCGCTAGACATGCTGAAAGTTATAGCCGCAGCTGATATCCGCCGTTTGTGGTGAAGGTCTTCATCGCTTCCTTTGCCATATAAATAAATATTAAACTGTGATGGGCCTGGGATTTTACATAAATGTCACTGGTGTGATAAAATATACATAGGCTTTACGCTGGTGATGTTGTAAGGAGCGTTTAGTGTGGGAATTATTGGGGTTGTGATGGGTCATTGTGGGCTACAGAGGAGATGACAGCACTGGGCTGAGAATAGATTTCTACTCCTGTAAGTATGAGGAGCATGACTCATTTTTAGATGAATGCCTGTGGCTACACTCTGCTGTACCAAATCTTTACTCATTTTAACTGCTGTTTTTTTCTGTTTGAGAAAATATCAATATATTCACCAGAGCTAAATTATGTTTTTTTTTTCTGAAATTTCAGTTTCTTTTATTACAGGGCTTTCTGGAAGACTCATTTGATGAAATGTCAATGGCATTATTAGGTGATCAGATCTTTGTGTGAAGCTGAGCAGTGGGATTGACTGCTGTCCCAGGCCAGGGATTTTCTTCTATAGCTGTGCTGATTTCATGTCTCTTATAACACTCCACAATTTATATATATACAGGTGCTGGTCATATAATTAGAATATCTTCAAAAAGTTGATTTATTTCACTAATTCCATTCAAAAAGTGAAACTTGTATAATGTATACATTCATTCCACACAGACTGATATATTTCAAGTGTTTATTTCTTTTAATTTTGATGATTATAACTGACAACTAATGAAAACCCCAAATTCAGTATCTCAGAAAATTAGAATATTACTTAAGACCAATACAAAGAAAGGATTTTAGAAATCTTGGCCAAAAAGTATGAGCATGTCACATGTACAGCACTCAATACTTAGTTGGGGCTCTTTTGCCTGAATTACTGCAGCAATGCGGGCGTGTCATGGAGTCGATCAGTCTGTGGCACTGCTCAGTTGTTATGAGAGCCCAGGTTGCTCTGATAGTGGCCTTCAGCTCTTCTGCATTGTTGGGTCTGGCATATCGCATCTTCCTCTTCACAATACCCCATATATTTTCTATGGGGTTAAGGTCAGGCGAGTTTGCTGGCCAATTAAGAACAGGGATACCATGGTCCTTAAACCAGGTACTGGTAGCTTTGGCACTGTTTGCAGGTGCCAAGTCCTGTTGGAAAATTAAATCTGCATCTCCATAAAGTTGGTCAGCAGCAGGAAGCATGACGTGCTCTAAAACTTCCCGGTATACGGCTGTGTTGACCTTGGACCTCAGAAAACACAGTGGACCAACACCAGCAGATGACATGGCACCCCAAACCATCACTGACTGTGGAAACTTTACACTGGACCTCAAGCAACTTGGATTCTGTGCCTCTCCTCTCTTCCTCCAGACTCTGGGACCCTGATTTCCAAAGGAAATGCAAAATTTACTTTCATCAGAGAACATAACTTTGGACCACTCAGCAGCAGTCTTTAGCCCAGGCGAGACGCTTCTGACGCTGTCTGTTGTTCAAGAGTGGCTTGACACAAGGAATGCGACAGCTGAAATCCATGTCTTGCATACGTCTGTGCGTAGAGGTTCTTGAAGCACTGACTCCAGCTGCAGTCCACTCTTTGTGAATCTCCCCCACATTTTTGAATGGGTTTTGTTTCACAATCCTCTCCAGGGTGCGGTTATCCCTATTGCTTGTACACTTTTTTCTACCACATCTTTTCCTTCCCTTCGCCTCTCTATTAATGTGCTTGGACACAGAGCTCTGTGAACAGCCAGCCTCTTTTGCAATGACCTTTTGTGTCTTGCCCTCCTTGTGCAAGGTGTCAATGGTCGTCTTTTGGACAACTGTCAAGTCAGCAGTCTTCCCCATGATTGTGTAGCCTACAGAACTAGACTGAGATACCATTTAAAGGCCTTTGCAGGTGTTTTGAGTTAATTAGCTGATTAGAGTGTGGCACCAGGTGTCTTCAATATTGAACCTTTTCACAATATGAAGAGCTCTTTTCCAAAACGCTATAAATCCATTTTAATAGTTTTCATGAAAATGACATTTTTTTACCTAGACCCATACATTTTGTTAATATTCAATTTATCTTGTTAAAATGGTCTGTTGGCTCAGTCTGAACATGTTAAACAATGATTGTTAAATGAAACAACAATATTGTTGATTATAAATGCAATTTTTTTTTATTTTTTTTACGCTACAAATCCATCCTTTTTTTTTTCAATGTTGGTTTATGTCTTAAAAAAAAAGAGAACATGCAACATATGACATCAGGGACTTATACTATAAACCGGTCACACCAGCCTTGTGTTGATGTAACCCCCCCGGGTCCACACCATCACACCAGCGGGTCACGAACCCGGGTTTCCGGCGCGGGATGCGGGCACTCTAACAAGGAACGCCAAAGGCTACAGCCTCTAGCGTCAATCGGTTTACACACCACCTTTACTGGTATACACATCTGTTACATTGACATCCCACAGTGGGTATTAACGCGCCACCTGAGAACCTTCTTTTTTGTTGTTTTTTGTGATTTTCTTTGTCCAGTCTGCATTTTCTACCCCCAGGTGTAGGTCTCACTGTCTCATCCAGGCCATCAAAAGTGTTATTAGAGTTTAAAGCACTCATTTTGAAGACTGAGCACAAACAAACGCTTCAAAGCATCGCCGTGTTGGATTGCATCGAACAATTCTGATTGATCGAGAGGACATATCGCATTTAGGCTAAAAACAGGTTCGGCGCTAGGAAAGGAAATATAGCGATTTGGCATGAAACATTGATGGAGCAGTGAATAGGTTCAGTACACAGCAAATTTGGCGTTTATCGCGTTTTGGAAAAGAGCTCTTCATATTCTAATTTTCTGAGATACTGAATTTGGGGTTTTCATTAGTTGTCAGTTATAATCATCAAAATTAAAATAAATAAACACTTGAAATATATCAGTCTGTGTGGAATGAATGTATACATTATACAAGTTTAACTTTTTGAATGGAATTAGTGAAATAAATCAACTTTTTGATGATATTCTAATTATATGACCAGCACCTGTATGTGTATATGTATATATGTATATATATGTATATATGTATATATATGTATATGTGTATATTTATTATGTGTATATGAATGCACACACATACAGTATATATTTTGAAAATATTTACATGTATTTACATGTCTATATAAATAAATAGATTATAAATAAATATATTTAATATAAATATATTTATTTTTCTGAAATATACATGTATGTGTGTGTATTTTTTTATATATATATGCACAGCACACACTCATATATTATGTAAACAAAAACATATTTTTATTTTGGATGCGTTTAACTTCACTAACATATATATATATATATATATATATATATATTTTTTTTGTTTGTACATCCTTGCTAAATGATGTCATTCATTCATTCAATAAAAAAAATACTGGTTTAGGCACACATTTTACATTTATGTGCAAAAGGAGATGAAACCATTGTAGTAGAGTTTATTCAAAAGATTGGAAGGTTTTTAAGATTATGCAACTTACAACATGCAAACTTAGTATCTGCCATATAAATTTGAACTTAAAATCTAGCTGTCTTCATAAACAATCCTGTTATTTGCCAATTGCCTGCGTACATGAATAAGCAACAAGCAGACTCATACGCTCAAACACTAAGCATTGGCATGATAGGGTCATTGTGGGGAGATGCGCTGAGACTCTCTTTTATTAATTTCTGTCAGCAAGGCCACCAAAGATTTATAAGCATGCAGATGAACTGCACTCCTGCTCCTCTCGCCTGCCCCATTCTCCGGTTCCTGGACGTTTGTCTTAATTGACTTTCTTCCAATCTGCAGAAACAATTAGCTAATAACTTCAATGCAGAATTTACATACTCTGTTGTGTTGGTTTTTGATTTAGGAGCGTTGTTCGCATAAACAGAGCCATTAATTTGTTTACTGTAATCACGCTGTAAAATCGGCCCATTTCTTATCTGTTGACACAAATGGTAGCGATTACAACACCGGGATCATTGTTCAAACAATGTTAATCTTCATTCTGCGGAGTTGTGCTGCGAGACAGACTCCCCCATCAAACGCACCTGATTGTAATTCGTCTCCAGTCAGTTTGGGAGCCTCTGAGATCTGTTAGGAGAGCGGACAGAGAGCTTTTAGCTCATATTTGCAGTCGGGAAACTGGAGGAAGCATGTGCATCGCTGCCGAGCCCTGAAGCTGTTCCTGTCGCCCAGCTGCATCAGGATCCTGGAGGTCTTCTTTTCTATCTTTACATCTGTCATTCAGATACATGTTTCAGGCTTTGGTTACTATGCTCAGGGCTAGCCAGAGGCTTGGGTTACCCTTAATGTGGGCTGGACTGTGTGTGTGTGTGTGTGTGTGTGTGTGTGTGTGTGTGTGTGTGTGTGTGTGTGTGTGTGTGGACTGCTGGGTATCGAAAATCCATGAATGCTCCCCAAATTCTAAGGGCTTGCTTTTAAAGCAATGGAAAAAAAATAACATTCTGTGCTACACAAAATGAGATGTTTAGCAGAGTGCATCATAATGCAGACGAAATGACACCACAATTTCAGTCTGTTCCTCACTCAAAGTTATTGTGTGACTTCAGAGGACTTGGAATACATTCACGCATTTAGCATACACTTTTATCCAAAGCGACTGGATTCAGACTATACATGTTTTTTTTTTTGTCAGTATGTGCTCCCTGGGAATTGAACCCACAAACTTTTGCATTGTTGACGCAATGCTCTACCACTGAGCCACAGGAACACAATATAGTATTTGAATAATATTTGATGCTGATATTTTAGAGAATGGGGTGGGGTGGCTGATGGCTATTGGCTGATATAAAGATCAATATATATGACACCACACTGTTAATTTAAACCACTGTTAGTGTGGTTTCCATGGTGCAAGTTAAATAAAGATTATTTAATGAGTGTTTTAGAATAATTCAGTGTTACTTATTTATTTATCTATTCAATAATTCATTTATTTTACTAGCACTAGAGAAAGACTTTCAAGATTACATCACTTTTTAGATTTTTTTTTCTATTTTCCAGAAAAATTTAAATAATAATATATATATATATATTTATATACATACAGTATTTAGAAAACATAGACATAGAAAATAAAACATTCAAAAAAGTGATGTAATCTTGAAAGTTTATATAATGTTATTGTGTTTATATTATGAAAGTTATTGTGTTATTTAATATTTTAAATCAGTTTTTATGTTTACATTTTCAGTTTTTATTCAAATTTTAAAGTTTCAATAATATTTTATATTGAATAATTTGTATTAATATTTTATTTGTAATATTATAAATATTAGACTTAAATTATATGAATGCATATTTTCTGAACGCTGGCAATATATGTGAAGTTATTATTATAGGTCCCCTATCGAAAGGGAACTCTACGCTGCGTCCTCTAGAGGGCGCTAGGGGAACGCCTTCAGCGTGTCCGGTGTCTGAAGTATGAATGAAATACTACAATGAACTTGACATTGGCAGGCGGAAGCCCATGACATAAGCTAATGAGCGACTGCGGGTATAAAAGGAGCACCTGTAAGATACGTCATCCTCTTTTTTGTCTTCAAGCCCTTGTGTACGGAAGCACACATGTTTGACTCGTGAGAGAATAGGACGTGCTCTCTTGCATTTGCGCGGCTACTACCGGCAGAGGTAAAGCTTTACTCTTTAAGTAGAGTTTTAGTCAGCGTTTGCACGAGCGCGTTCGCCTCTCGAGGGAGTTGAACAAGCTTAATGCGATGAATTCTTGACAGTTTCTGTTCTCTCCTGATTCTTGAAGAATTTAGGGTTTGACCAGAATGTGTTTGGCTTCCGGAGGGAGCTAAATGCACGCTGCGGGAAATGATCGCGTTAAGTATGCCTCGGATGCTTTATTTCTCTAAAACAGTTGAGAATTGAGCACCTCCCACCCGCAGTTTCAGGTCTCGCGGCTGCAGAGGCAGTTAGTCAGACTGATCACGGGGATTGTAGGCAGGGCATGGAAGGAATCTGACAAGTGCTTTCTCTTTAAGAATTCCTTTTTGTTTCTTTCTGTTATCAGAATAGGAACTGTGTAAAATGAATAATATTGATTGTACTTCTTAGGTTGAGCATGGTTTGTGCTCCTCTCACCAAAGAGAGTTATGCTGAGCACTCGGCTCCCTAGAGGAAAATATATATATATATATATATTTTTACTTTATATATATACAAATAAAAAGGTTGCAGTTATGTCAGATTGTGAGGCTATATCTATAAGCCTCCCTGATCAGCTGTTCTTGAGCCTGGTAGCAATCCCCTCCTTTGAGGGGATGCTATGCTTAGATTACAGTAACCCTAGAGCTCCGCTTAGGCAGGACTATTAGTATACAGGCTTTTTCTTTAGCCTCACTAACTGTTTCTAGCGTTGAGTGTAGTCAGGTCTCCTCTCGTTTTAGAGAGTCGTTATGCTGAGACCTCCACTCCTAGGAGCTCCTCGTCAAGGGGTGAATGCTACTAGACTTCCTCTAGTTTAAGAGGATTGAGCGTTGTTAGGCTTCCTCTCGCTTAGGGAGTTACTCTGCTGAAGTCTCTGCTCTCCAGAGCTCCGCAAAGGCAGCACTATTAGTATGTAGGCTCTATTGTGAGCCTCGCTAGCTGTCTCTAGCGCTGAGTGTAGTCAGGTCTCCTCTCGTTTTAGAGAGTTGTTAAGCTGAGACCTCCACTCGTAAGTGTTCCCTTACCAGGATTGAGTGTTGCTAGACTTCCTCTCATTAAGAGAGTCACTATGCTGAGGCCTCCACTCTCCAGAGCTCCGCTTATGCAGCACTATAAATATATAGGCTCTACTGTGAGCCTCGCTAGCTGTCTCTAGCACTGAGTGTAGTCATGTCTCTTCTCGTTTTACAGGGTCGTTATGCTGAGACCTCCACTCTTAAGAGCCCCTCAACTAGGGTTGAGTGTTGTAGGCTTCCTCTCGTTTAAGAGAGTCATCCTGCTGAAGCCTCCTCTCTCCAGAGCTCTGTCTTAGGCAGCACTATTAGTATGTAGGCTCTATTGTGAGCCTCAATGACTAGCTTTCATTGAATGTGTAATCAGGTCTCCCTCACGCTTTAGAGAGTCATTATGCTGAGACCTCCACTCTTAAGAGTTCCCTCAACTAGGGTTGAGTGTTGCTAGGCTTCCTCTCGTTTAAGAGAGTCATCCTGCTGAAGCCTCTCTCCAGAACTCTGTCTTGAGCAGCTATTAGTATGTAGGCTCTATTTGAGCCTCAATGCTGCCTTCATTGAATGTGTAATCAGGTCTCCTCTCGCTTTAGAGAGTCATTATGCTGAGACCTCCACTCTTAAAAGTTCCCCTACCAGGATAGAGTTTGTTGGCTTCCTCTCGTTTAAGAGAGTCATCCTGCTGAAGCCTCCGCTCTCCACCGCTCCGCTTAGGCAGCATTATTAGTATGTAGGCTCTATTGTGAGCCTCGCTAGCTGTTTCTATTGCTGAGTGTAATCAGGTCTCCTCTCATTTTAGAGAGTCGTTATGCTGAGACCTCCACTCTTAAGAGCCCCTCAACTAGGGTTGAGTGTTGTAGGCTTCCTCTCGTTTAAGAGAGTCATCCTGCTGAAGCCTCCGCTCTCCACCGCTCCGCTTAGGCAGCATTATTAGTATGTAGGCTCTATTGTGAGCCTCGCTAGCTGTCTGTAGCGCTGGGTGCAGTTAGGTCTCCTCTCGTTTTAGAGAGTCGTTATGCTGAGACCCCCACTCTTAAGAGCTTCTCAGGATCGAGTGTTGCTAGGCTTCCTCTCATTTTAGAGAGACGTTATGCTGAGACCTCCACTCGTAAGAGCTTCTCAACTTGGTTTGAGTGTTGTTAGGCTTCCTCTCATTTAAGAGAGTCATTCTGTTGAAGCCACCGCGCTCCGCTTAGGCATCACTACTAGTATGTAGGCTCTATTGTGAGCCTCGCTAGCTATCTGTAGCGCTGAGTGTAGATAGGTCTCCTCTCGTTCTAGAGAGTCGTTATGCTGAGACCTCCACTCTTAAGAGCTTCTCAACTTGGGCTGAGTGTTGTTAGGCTTCCTCTCCTTTAAGACAGTCATTCTGCTGAAGCCTCCGCTCTCCAGGGCTCCGCCTGGGCAGCACTACTAGTATGTAGGCTCTATTGTGAGCCTCGCTAGCTGTCTGTAGCGCTGAGTGCAGTTAGGTCTCCTCTCGTTCTGGAGAGTCGTTATGCTGAGACCTCCACTCTTCAGAGCTTCTCAACTTGGGCTGAGTGTTGTTAGACTTCCTCTCGTTTAGGAGAGTCATTCTGTTGAAGCCTCCGCTCTCCACCACTCAGCTTAGGCAGAACTACTAGTATGTAGGCTCTATTATGAGCCTCACTAGCTGTCTCTAGCGCTGAGTGTAGTTAGGTCTCCTCTCGTTCTAGAGAGTCGTTAGTCTGAGACCTCCACTCTTAAGAGTTCCGCTACCAGGATCGAGTGTTGATAGGCTTCCTCTCGTCATGAGAGTTACTCTGTTGAAGCCTCCTCTCTCCAGCAGTAATAAAAGTTAATCCTCTCTAACTACCTCTGGCAGTCTCCTCTCGTCTAGAGAGTTGTTAGGCTGAGACATCCACTATCAACTAGGATTGAGTGTTAGGCTTCCTCTCATTTAAGAGAGTCATTCTGCCGAAGCCTCCGCTCTCCAGAACTCCGCTTAGGATATTTATGTGTGGGTTCTTTCTCTTGAACCTCACTAACTATTTTTTAGCGTGGAGTGTAGCCAGGTCTCCTCTCATTCTAGATAGTCAGTTGGCCGAGACCTCCACTCTTAGATTTTAAGTCTTTGGTTATTTTAATTGTGATGATTTTGGCTCACATTTAACAAAACCCCAAATCTCAACAAATTAGAATATGGTGGCATGCCAATCAGCTAATCAACTCAAAACACCTGCAAAGGTTTCCTGAGCCTTCAAAATTGTTTTTCAGTTTGGTTCACTAGGCTACACAATCATGGGGAAGACTGCTGATCTAACAGTTGTCCAGAAGACAATCATTGACACCCTTCACAAGGAGGGTAAGCCACAAACATTCATTGCCAAAGAAGCTGGCTGTTCACAGAGTGCTGTATCCAAGCATGTTAACAGAAAGTTGAGTGGAAGGAAAAAGTGTGGAAGAAAAAGATGAACAACCAACCGAGAGAACCGTAGCCTTATGAGGATTGTCAAGAAAAATCGATTCAAGAATTTGGGTGAACTTCACAAGGAATGAACTGAGGCTGGGGTCAAGGCATCAAGAACTTCCACACACAGACGTGTCAAGGAATTTGGCTACAGTTGTTGTCAGAGGCGTCTTACCTGGGCTAAGGAGAAAAAAGAACTGGACTGTTGCCCAGTGGTCCAAAGTCCTCTTTCCAGATGAGAGCAAGTTTTGTATTTAATTTGGAAACCAAGGCCCTAGAGTCTGTTGGAAGGGTGGAGTAGCTCATAGCCCAAGTTGCTTGAAGTCCAGTGTTGAGTTTCCACAGTCTGTGATGATTTGGGTTGCAATGTCATCTGCTGGTGTTGGTCCATTGCATTTTTTGAAAACCATCATCACTGCACCCATTTACAAATAAATTTTGGAGCACTTCATGCTTCCTTCTGCTGACCAGCTTTTTAAAGATGCTGATTTCATTTTCCAGCAGGATGTGGCACGTGCCCACACTGCCAAAAGCACGAACAGTTGGTTAAATGACCATGGTTTCAGTGTGCTTGACTGGCCAGCAAACTCACCAGACTTGAAGAGAATCTATGGGGTATTGTTAAGAGGAAAATAAGAAAAAAAGAGATAAAAAAATGCAGATGAACTGAAGGCCACTGTCAAAGAATCCTGGGCTTCCATACCACCTCAGCAGTGCCACAAACTGATCACCTCCATGCCACGCCAAATTGAGGCAGTAATTAAAGCAGAAGGAGCCCCTACCAAGTATTGAGTATATATACAGTAATTGAACATACTTTCCATAAGGCCAACAATTCACTAAACATGTTTTTTTTTATTGGTCGTATGAAGTATTCTAATTTGTTGGCATGACTGGCATGTCACCATATTCTAATTTGTTGAGATAGTGAATTGGTGGGTTTTGTTAAATATGAGCCAAAATCATCACAATTAAAATAAATAATGACTTAAACTTACTTCAGTCTCTGTGCATTGAATTTATTTAATACTCGAGTTTCGCAATTTGAGTTGAATTACTGAAATAAAATAAATGAAGTTTTATTAACAAAGTTCGGGAGGAGCACGTCAGATACTCAGCCTAATTAACACAGGTGGTACGCAACCAAGGTAATTAACCCTTGGACATAAATACAGCTGACTTACCTCCATCTATTTGATGGTTAAGCAGCATCCCTCCACCACCCCTTCTCCACCAATATCACTAGAATTCTCATCACACCATGGGGGGCACTCTGGGTCCGGGCCATTCCTGAGCTCGGAGCCGTCCCCCAGGACAGCACGCCTACAACGTATTACATACTCGCCGAATACGCATTAAGTTTATCGTGCTAGTAGATGTAAGTGTGAATTTGTGAACTTTTCCACAACATTCTAATTTAACGAGATGCACCTGTATGTGACCCTGGACGTCTTAAGTCGCTGGGATATATTTGTAGCAATAGTCAAAAATACATTGTATGGGTCAAAATAAAAAAAATAAAAAATTTTATGACAAAAATCATTAGGATATTAAGTAAAGATCATGTTCCATGAATATATTTAGTAAATATCCTAACACCTAATTTTTGATTAGTAATATACATTGCTAAGACCTTCATTTGGGCAACTTTAAATGCAATTTTCTCAGTATTTAGATTTTTTTGCACCCTTAGATTCCAGATTTTTAAATAGTTGTATCTCAATCAAATACTGTCTTATCGTAACACACCATACATAAATGGAAAGCTTATGTATTCAGCTTTCATATGATATATTAATCTAAATGCAAAAATTGACACTTATGACTGTTTTGTGGTCCAGGGTCACATATTTCAGTTGACCACTGACTCAGAATGCATCAAGGACACATTTTATGCCACTTTTTGGACTTTTATTTCCTTATTTCCTATTATGAAAGGAGCACTCAAGACATTCTGCAGAAATTCTATTTTTATCTTTCACGAAAGAAAGAAAATCATTCAGGTTTGTAATGACACGGGGAGCAAATTACAAGGGATCAGACTTTTTACATTCTGTAGGCTGGTCTGTTTACATGAAATATTTTACTGACGAATCACTTTTCATCAAGGCAACATAATAGCGTTCAGATATAATAAGTCCAGCCTTAAAAGCATCTGTAATAAAATCAATCATCTGAAGCTAAAGCATATATTTGTTATATGTATAAAGCACTTCTGGGAAAATCTCTGCGATATTTTAGGACAAAGGCCAATTGAGGGATTTAAGATACACATAGTTTGGATATGAAACCGTTTTCCATAAAAATGATAATGATATTCCTCTTAATTTGAGTCCACAGTGAGACATAATTCCTTTAAGTAAATAATTAAATAAATTAATGTTGTTCAAACATCAGCTGTAGTCAAAACCATTTCTATTGTAACGCTTCGACACTTTGCCACCATAAAATCTGCACAACTCTGGGGAAGAAGTTGAACGCCCTGTGCTTACGAAGACATTTGGGCCAATTAAGGCTTTCCCTATGGAGTAAAGTATCACAATCTAACACAGGTCTGACACTCAAATTCTGCTGATGGGTGAGGAAGAGAGTGCCAAGAAAGCAACTAATGCTAGATTGCCATCTGATGCTGTCCATTTTAGGGTCTGCTCCCCAGACAGCTCTTCCAGCCACTTTGAGTCTGGAGGTGAGATCCCACTGTCAGCGATTCAGTGTTTCAGCACCGGACAGGTCCCGTCCACGCCAGCCGCACTTGTTTCACACTAGGAACAGACAATAATTAGTCAGAGAGCAGATGAATGCCAGTACAGCGAAAATGACAGTGTGCCTGTCTGTTTCTGCAACAAATGAGGCTTGAATGGTTTCGATGGGTCTACTTATCCTCACTTTTGCTATGGTGTGAAGAGCTGCAGTTTTTACGGACTCATCATTTTTATTTGTATTCAGACATTTTAGTCACTTTTGATTAAAGATAGATTATAGCAGTCTTGTCTCTTGCAGCCACTAAACTAGATCAATATGTGATTTATATAAATAATACTAAATTAATACACATATGTGACTAATAAAAAAAAGAAGACGAATGCTCTCTGTAGAATATTCGGTTGATATATGGTGGTCAGTGAACAGACTGTAGGCGGTCTGTGGAAATGCCGTCAGAGGAAGAGACTGTGGTCAACTCACACTCTGATACTGAGATCTACTTGATCTTAGACCTGCCGCTACCTTTCACCCTCAACCACCCACAACACATTTCTGCAGATGCAGCCGTGGGTCTGTGGAGGTGAAGAATCTTATTAAGTCTCTGAATGAACCGTTTTGTCTCTGCAGTCATCGATACGATGCTCAAGAGCAAAGCTGCTTATGGCTCAAAGATGCAGAGCCATTTGCTTCCACTATCCACTGGAACTGACTTTGCTAAAATGCTGCCCGTCTCTATTTATTATGCAGGCATAAAAACAGCAGCCTATGGTGAGCTCTGCAGGGTCGACACTGAGCTGGTTAGCCAGCGCTAATGCCAGCGGGAAATGAAACGGCTTTCTAATAACGACTGACAGGGACCATCTATTTTGGTCATGTGATACAGCGACGGGCCGACAGAATCCCGCTCGATATCCTCGCTTCCCGTTCATGATAAAAACACAACACTCACTTGGCAGATCCGGGAAGATTCGAGGCTTCAGGATATATTCACATCAGCTTTATTGCTGTGGATATATTTTTTTATTATTTTTTTCATACAAGACATGAATGTTTTATTAGGAAATGTCTGTTATTATGCACGGTTCTCCAAGGATACTGTGGTCATTATGTGGCAATGCTACATATTTATACTTGCTGAAACGAATCTGGTCTATCCTAGAAAGTGTGCTGTTTGAGATCATCTTGTAAATCATCTTGCATTTGTATGAATTAATAAAATAAAATCCTGCTTGATTACGTTGAGCATTATGTCTCTTTGAATATGCAATTCTGTAAGAAATGTGAATCTTTAGTGATTCCAGAAAAGCTTTGACCTCAGATTTTTTTGCTGTGTTTTCACCTTTTAAGAACCTCACGCTAATGTTACATTCATCTCTGCAAGCCATCAACTGCTTATTATATGGAAATCACACTTGAGTAATAGAATATTTATCAGGTGTATTTCACCTTTGACAAATTTTCAGGGTGATCATAGTAATAATGCAAAACATGGCTCTAACACACATTTGTGTACATTTGTATTGACACTAAAATGCACTGACAACATCTAAAAAGTATAAATATGTTCAGAGATAGACACATATTTGGAATTCTTTGTGCTCCCATGTTACATTCTCAGGTTGGACTTTATTGAATTAATAGCAATTTATGCAATAAAGTGATGTGACGTGTGATTTCTAAAGCAGCGATGTAACAGTTAACTGAAACTAAAGCTAATAAAATAGTTATAGATCATATAAAGCTCTAATAAAAACAAAATATAAATTTAAAAGAGGAAATGTATTTTTATTTTAGATTTGTTTAATTATTGTATATTAGTACTTACATTTTAAATCAAGAAGGTACATTTTGCTAGATTAAATAAGATATGTTTTTTTTTCATTTGAATTAATGTTGTTCTTGTTGTTTTATGGTTTTGATTTTAGTGTATTTATAAATCAAATACACAGCTGGACAATAACAAATATTTTCTATTATATAAAATTTGTGCCTAAATTTTCCAAATGACAATTTTATGATTGGTTTATACTATGAACACCCCGCCCCCCACCCTCCGTAATTTTTTTTATCACAGAATAAGACGGAAAATATATTTTGTAGTTTCTCTACTAATAAATTATATGTCAATTAGCTCTGCATCATACATATACCTAATTTATTTATTACCTGGAGATGACTTGAAAAACGAGCATAAACCATAAATTGTTGCAATCGTGTATTTATTGTCTTCACGTGTCATTATCCAAAATCATTCAAATTTTTGCTTTTTATTCAGCCGAATTCAGCTGGATGCCTTTGGATTTCCTGGCACGTCATAAATTATTACCTCTATGAGTCTGTTTTGGACTTTCTAAACATTTGTACATATCTACAGTTGTTCATACGTAAATGCCAGGTTTAGGTTTTAAGCTGTAGGTTTAACTGTCTGTTCAAACATCTAAAAATATTTGTGTGCTAGCATAATTTTATGTACAATTATACACCCAAAGAGCTCACGCTGAAACATTAAGGCTGTTTTAGAGACACTTGACTCTTATTGTGTGTTTGCGCAAGTTAAGGAAACGATGTATGATTATGAGCGAGCATTCGTGTGTCTGGGTGAGGGCTCTTGCAGCAGGAAGCCTCATTGCTGGCTGTAGGAGGGCTGCTTTTCTCTCGTGTAAAGTGTGTGTGTGTGAGTGTGTGCTTTACTGGGCCGTAGGGGTTCGTCCCTCACATCCCACTGATACCTGCTGCTGTGTCTCCTGTTTGCCAGAATCCCTGACATGTGTTTATACATGAAAGTCTGGCCTGCTTATCTTTAGATGACATAAAATTTAAAGTTATCTGTAATGATGCTATAACTTATCTAGCATTGAATCTCTTGTATAAGATGAAAAAAATACATATTATATATTTTTTAAGCATTTTGCTAGCACACTTTTTATGTACGCAAATAACATGCAATTAAGTGTCTGCAATCATTATATTCATTTTTCAAGAATTAAATAAAAATGTTTTATAGTTAAATTACTATTAGATGCAATTAGTTGAACTTAAGAGTGCCTTTGACCCATTTAAGTAGGTATGTAATTTTTATACTTGTGTAGTGACAAATATTTATGGTAAACTAAAATAAATTAATGTCATTTATACTGAAACTTGAATGCATATTTAAACATATTTGTAATTTGGCTTATGCTTTGTTTTAAGGTGCCCTTGTCACAGTGTAATTATACATCTAAGTATTGAGTTATATTAATTATTAACTACATGTATTTACTATATGGTTAGGGTCAGGATTAGGGTTACTTGCATGTAATTATGCATAATTTATTGTAATTGATATAGTAAGTATGTGTAATGTGTAAGTACGTGTAAAAATAAATAAATAAAATAAAGTGTTATCGTAATTTGTAATGGTGAAGCTGTAATTTAGTACATTTTAAATATATTAACCTAAAATGTAATATCAAATACCACACTAGTTAAAATTACAATCAGGTAATTTTCATGTGATTTAGGGTTTTTGTCAACATTTCAAATGTAGTGTACTTCTTTAAAGCATGACAAATGATTACTAAATCATAATGCTTTTTTTTCTTTCTTTTAATTTGACATTATTAGAGTGTATTTTTGTGTACTTAGATTGCATGACTGTTTCTTAACACACTGAAGTGTCCTTTTATTTAATTAATATTATCTACAAGTACAATCTCTCTCTCTCTCTCTCTCTCTCTCTCTCTCTCTCTCTCTCTCTCTCTCTCTCTATATATATACATATATATATATATATATATATATATATATATATATATATATACAACCTAGCTACTCTCTAGCAGCCATTCATGCTGAAACATCTAATTTAGGACCAAACAGCATTTGGCAACTTGGTTTATATTTTATTTCTGTGTATTTTTACAGTGCAATTACGATATGCCCTTTACAAGCAATGCATCATTTGAAAGCTGTAAGACTCGAGAGTTGAAACCTAAAACTAAGCAGAAATTGAATGCACCCTGCATTCATGAATCCAGTATTTCACCTCAGCTCTGACAGGATTTTATAGCACTCACGTTCTCACGACAAACCAGACGGCATGCTTTAATTTTAATTTCTGAGCTGAAACATTTATCAGAGCAGTGCCACGAGGGGGTGTTGACCTAAAAATTCTGCACATTGTGTTAGAATCTTCTTAGTAATACCTCACGGTGGAACGCAGTTCACAGATGCTGAGTAATATTCAAATGAATGCACTTCCAAAATAAAATCCATTTCCAGAACTTGAAAAGTATAGTGTACACTCTTCCTTTCCAGCTGAAGCAATAAATCATATCTTTCAGAGCCGCTGTAGGTTAGTTTTGTGGTTTCTTGGAAATGGAGCATGATGCTACGCTGAACTCACAGAGATTCACAGTCCTGGAGCGTCACGGATGTACGCTCATGTGCTGCATTATATAGATTGGGGGTGAGAAACTCTCAAGCACAGAAAATGAGTGAACGTGCTTTGCTATAACGTAGGTGTTTTAGAATAAGGCGTTAAAAGTCACCACCTGGTGTGTTCACAGATTTAAAGAGCAGAGTTTCTCCTCTAAAATCTTTAGCCAAGATGTCCATTAGGAGAAACTTGTTTAATAATCTAATGTTTACATTTAAGCCATTATGTTTTATTTGTGTATAGACTGTTGCTCATGTTACCCTGAAACACGACTCAGGTCAACAAATGTCTATTTGATGACACAATAAACTATTATAAGCTGTGAATTACAGTGACTTAAGTGATCAAATCATGAGGAATGAATCTGATTTCTTGATATTTAGAGATAAAAGTCCATTGCACTATGAACATTTAGATAGAATGAAGTCATCAGAATGAACAGTACTGAAAAAAACAAAAATGTAGATGAGTTTATTTCTTCATTAGATTTGGAAAAATGTAGCATTCCATCACTTCTTCACCAATGGATCTTCTGGAGTGAATGGGTGCCGTCAGAATGAGAGCTCATAAAAACATCACAATAATCCACAACTAATCCACAACACTCCGGTCCATCAATTATAATCTTGAGAAGACATAAGCCAAGTGTTTGTAAGATACAAATATATAATTGAAAGTTTTTTTTTTAAATCTTTTAACCATTGCTTATTTGTGATGTTGACTGTCATATTGGCGGCACCCATTCACTGCAGAGGATCCATTGGTGAGCATATGATGGAATGCTACATTTCTCCAAATCTGTCCCCATGAAGAAAGAACACATCTATATCATGAATAGCCTGAGGATGAGGACATTATCAGCACATTTTCATTTTTGGATGAGCTATATATATATATATATATATATGACATTATATTGCAAGCAGTGATGATAAACGACTCTCTGATTTTGAACCATATGTTTATAATCTGTATCACCTTCTGTAGTTATTTTGCTGGAATATTATATAGTGAAATATGAAAAGAAAATATTAAATAACTACATTTACATTTTTCTCCCAGGGATTTGTAGCTATCTTAGGCCTTACATAATTAATGA
This sequence comes from Gymnocypris eckloni scoliostomus, assembly GCA_027564155.1. Taxonomy (NCBI): domain Eukaryota; kingdom Metazoa; phylum Chordata; class Actinopteri; order Cypriniformes; family Cyprinidae; genus Gymnocypris; species Gymnocypris eckloni. Next base: position 47,156,706 of record CM050414.1, on the reverse strand, counting down.
TCTTACACACATAATACTGGTAATTATTCAGAGTACAGCAGCAGTGAAGTGATATAAATGAGCGTTTATGCTTCAGCACTGGGGTTTCAGTGAATTTATTATGTTTAACAGACTTCAGCAGCATGATACTACAAACGTAGATCGAAGAGCTACATAGAAATGTGTTTCTCGATCAGCAACCTTTAAATTAATTAAAGATTATATTTTTCATGAAAGAGTGCAGAAATCTTAAGCTAGTATTTGATAGTATCATGTGTTCATGCAACACTGTTAAAATAATTTCACCTGCAATAAGCCAACTTTATAAAGTCTATTATGTTAAAATCTAACATATTTCTGATTGTTTGTCTTTAAATAGCAAATTTAAGCATCTTTCATTTGCATTATTTCAAATTTCTACAGATTTTCTTTTAACTGAACAGAACAATTTGCATCGTCTTAAAGAAAACACTAATGAAAAATGTACTGTCGAAAACATTAGCTGCTTTGGCAGTTATCTATAAATCACAGGCGGTTTTGTGCTGGTTTCTGCTCCGTTGTTGTTATTGTTATTGGCTTATTTGGTTGAGGGGACAATCAATGATAAGCCTATTAACACTTAAGCTTTGAAATTCAATTAAAAAATTTGAAAAGTTGCATAACATTGTCTTAGAACTACTGGATCAATCTGTAGTTTAAAATGCATATTTGCCTCATTACTGAAATGATCAAACATTTGGTTCATATAATTAATATTCGTTATGAACGCATAAGGGATGTTTATGATGCTGCTCAGTCATAGATTTGATTGTGTGTGAAATTGTCTATTCACTTTTATTGTAACAGTGAGGATTTAGGGCCAACTTTGTAATTTTCAGACTGGTTTTAAAAGTGATTACTGTTTTGTTACAGGCTCAATGACAGATTTCTGTTGATTACCATAGAAAAGAGTTTCTACTTAATTTGCTGTCTGGATGTATAACTTTTTAAATGCTTAGCGTCACGGAAAATATGTCTGCTCTGTGTGCTTTAACTGGGCATGGATATTGTCTGTTAAGATTTTAATAAGGGCACTAGTGGCATCCGACGGTCAGGTTAATATAGACCATTACCACCTTTGTTTTTGTTCCCTCTTAATGTTGAGATATAGAGGTAAAGAACATTATACTGTGAAACAGTATAAGTTGTCTAAGCTGTCAGTTGTAGTTTATTTTCCACTTGTGCAGTATATTTAGCTTTATTAATTAATATTTAGCTAATCGTTAATATTTAAATTGACAGGTGTGTATCCATACATCCTACCACGTCTGTCGTATCAATAAACTCCTAATTTGCTGCTTATTAATGGTTGTAAGAAAGTTAAGTTTAGGGATGTAGAATATGGCCATGCTGGTTATGTGCTTTCTAAGTACTAACAGTCAATATGTTAATAATAGGCATGCTAATAAGCAACTAGTTAATAGTGAGAATTGTTCTAAATACTTACAAACTATTATTATTATTATTGTTGTTGTTGTTGTTGTTGTTGAAATTTTGTATGAGCAGCACAACATGTTTTCTATAAAGCTTGACTTGTATTAAACCCGAACATTATTTTACATATGGAAGAATGTAATATTAAGAAATGGTAAAAAGATAAACAATATAGTATATGACACCAATAATCAGCATCTCTGTGGTATTTGTGAGATGTATTAATTTGATGCATTTGATTTAGGGTTTCTGTAATGACTTTTCTCAGGGCTAGACTCTCACCTCATGTATATTTAATTGAATACACTGCAGCGTCATTTATATTTCAGTCCTGACACTCCAATAGCAGCTTCCTCCACTGCTCTAGGATCTGCAGTGAATTGTACAATATAAGTACATTTTTGGAGTTCTGAAAAAGGGTCAGTAGAGCCCAATTTTCCTGTTTTTTAATTTAATGTAAAATTAATTTTGTGAATTTCTCGTAAAACTAACTGTAGAGTTCTGTTCTAGGCTGTTACATTGATATAAAATGTTGATTAACATGCCACCACTAGAGCAGATATTTGATGAGGTTTTTGTCTGCTCTGTGCAGTAGAAACGCTCATGGCATGAATCATGCATAGAGCTGTCCCTCTGCTTGCTAATGAAGTAACTCCCTGCAGTCAGTCGAGCATGTTGATTCTCACACCGCCCGCTTCTTCTTCCAGCACAATCCCAAAGATGTGCTGACAGATGTGTCAGTCTTAAATTTAAATGTGAGGTGAGTCGTCACTGTGTTTGGGACACTCATGAGTGGGTTTCTTTTGATCAGGTGGTCTGATGCAAGGAGCAATTGAATTAAGAAGACTGAAAATTTGTATTCACGCATTTGATATGCTTAGCTTCTGATTTGTAGTTAAAATCAGAATCATAAACATAAAAAGAGAAGCATGTTTATTGATGGGTGTCAAGACTGTAGCTTAGCCACAATAAAGCAAGTAATAAAGCAACCGACTTTGAAAGAGTTATAACTTGTACGTTGTGCTCAAATAAAATAAAATAAATATCAATTAAGCAAACCATTAGATGAGAAAAAAATATCAACACATTATGACTTACATTTTAGTCTGCTCCTCACATAAACCTATAATTGGCCTTTAGAGGTTATTCACATGAAGGAAAACTGTATGTGTTTAGGCATTCGTTTACACAGCAACACCATTTTGGGGGCCTGAAAATGCAAACTTTTGAAAAATAGTTTCAAAATATAATCTGCATGTAAACTATAAAATGCTGATTTGTCATTATACATGCATATTGAGTGCTTTTTGTTTTGTTTCTTTGTTTTGTTACTTTTGTCATAGTGCTTTTTTCAAAGTGACATCACCAACTACTGTGCTGAAATTTAAAATGTAACATTTTTAGTCATCTTCATAGACTTAGAATTTTTTGGACTACATTGTTGTCTGTAGGGACCAGTTCTCACTATTAACGGCTTATTAGCATGCCTATTATTAACATATTGACTGTTTATTAGTACTTGCAAAGCACATATTATGAACATATTCTACATCCCTAATCCTACCCAATACCAAAACTTAACAACACACACACATATATATATATATATATATATATATATATATATATATATATATATCAATGTGTTTATTTATTTGTTTTTTCAGAAAACAAGACTTCATATCTTAAGTTATTTTGCTTCTCAAGTAAATATATGTAGATCCAAGAATGTTTAGATATTTGTAAAGAAAAATAAGACAACAAACTAAATAGGTTTGCAGTGTTTTCTATATGTTGTTTGTTATGTAAATGTACCCTTAGAAGGCTTGATATATTTCACAATACACTAGTAGTAGTGATTTTGTTGCATCTTCTATGCAAAGGATCTAATAATGCACCGTTATAATTTGTATTAATACACTGGACAAAAATAAAGTAACTTTTGTAGCTTATAAAAAATACAAATAAATAAAATAATAATAATATACTCTGTTGCCCAAATCCACATGCTGTTTTAATTGTCACATGGATTATTTTAGCATTGAAACAACTGAAAATATTCAGTTAAAACAGCATAGCATAAAGAACATAAAATCATTAGTTAAAACAGTGATGTTTAATTAGTGCTTTTCCAGTGATAATAATACATACAAATGCTGAAAACACATCTTAAACATAATGAGTTCAGTTACTTAATTACAAACTCTCTCATGACAATTTGTATTTTATATTTTGGTGAATTGGATGCAAATGTGTATGAATTTGTATGATCACATTTGTTTGCTTCATTCAATCTGCTTACACACCATTTTGTGTAGGGGTTGACCTTAATGCATACTTTTTAACTAAATATCTGACTTTTATTATTATTATTATTAGTAGTAGTAGTAGAAGTAGTATTCTCGTTGTAAGAATTCATGCAAAATCAACACCTTGTAAAATAGTTACATTCTCCTGTGAGACTGGGTTGGTATTATCCAAATTTAATTTCTGAAACTTTTCAGTTTTCAGCTAAATGAAGACATGCTATTTTCAAGAACTGACTCTTCAAAAGCAAATCTTTGATTTGTTGGTATAGACTGCCACAAGACTGCATATAGTGATATATGAAAGCCAAGTCAAAATGACCAGTGAGAGGCCAGACATATGTTTTATTAGGTTTCTTTGTTCCCATAAGAGATCTGTGAGTGTTGTAATGTTGTGTTAAGCAGTTGCATTACTGGTAAACAACATGCACATCAAATCCATTCACAATCTTCATGTCTCCTGTGGTTGCAGACGGAATGACTCACTGTCTAATTTTTCATCTTTATTGTCATCTCTCGATTGCTTTGCCACAAATCAACTGACGTCCAACAAATCTAATGACTCATTGAGTCCATTTAAGAGGGAAGCTCTTCGACCACTTAGTAATACATCTATAATATCAAAGGAATGTGCCTGGTCAATATGAAGTCAGAATTGAAATTGATTTGATCATTATCAGTTACTTTTGGCTCTGCCTGGTAATGAACCCTTCATCGATTTTTCTTGTTTTCAAAATTCAACTTTCTATTCCCACACCAAACACGCCATTAACAGACTCTCTGGGAACTAATATGCAGTACAGAGAGAAACACGCTAAACATTGCCATTCAGATTGCACATAAAGCATTTAACAACATTCCTTGTATTGACAATGAAGGCAGGCCTTGATTTGCTTTGAAAATGGTTATTTGATACAATTTCCAAACTATTTTTTTTTTTTTTTTTTGAAAAGGGAGAACTTCAGGATAAAGTCTCTCTAAAGAAACAACTGTATCTGATTCCTATGGACTTAGACACATTAATGCACATTAGACAGAAGCTCATTTAAAAACATTATCCATCATTTACACAACCAAACACAGGGTCTGCGTATGACCCTAACAAACAGCATGGAGGAAAGTTCACAGTTTTTGACTTTGGCTTCCGACTCAGAAACCCAACTGACAACCTGCCGGCTAGATTTCAGGCAAGCTTGAAATGTTTTGCTCAATGTGAATGGAACGTGTTTTACACTGGCAGAGCTTCTCTGACAGACATTGCAACCTGGGACTTTGTCTCCCAAACTAAAAACATACAAACGTGTGCTTCACTTGGATTTCAGAACACAATGGATGCGCTTCAACTGAAGTGTAATGTAAGCATTCGATCACAACAGAAATGACTGTCCACTCTCTGATTCAAGATGTGTTTTGAAATAGTCTACAAACACAACGAAGATACTTCACTCAAGCGACTTCTATCAAATCATCACTGCAGGGCTTGTTCCAGCAGTTTTAGAGGATTTTATTATTTTTTCTGAGGTTGAATTTTATATCTAAATGAAAGTCCTGTGGTCATTCACTGGTCTGCGAGGAAGTTGTTATTTATAGACAAATGTCTCCTCTGTCATAACACTCAAATCTCACACTCGCGCCGCCTCGAGACCCTTCGTGTCATGTTTGATGTCAATGATGTCAAATGCTTTGGCTCTCTTGTGTCTCAAATTGTGTCACGATATGTCAGGTTGAAATGTGTGTTTTTGTAAGCGGTTTCAGTACCTCGACAAAGGGGAAGCCTGAGACTTGACTGCACTGCAGAGCAGGACTGAGAATGTGCAGTTGCACACACACATAACCACGACTGCCGGCATATATATTACAGTAAGCATGATTGCATTGGGTGTTTTGTTGTTTAATGTTCATTGCATATATTCAATATTAGCGTTTACAGTTTGATGGAGGTGTTCAAACTGATGTTGTCTCAACAGTAAACCAAACACAGCCACACACAATAAAGACTCAGCAACAAAATACGGAAAAAAAATATTATTTTGGTGCAAGTTTACTCTAGTAATGAATAAATTAAGACATAAATGAATAAATGTGCATTGGGGCAATCTTTTTATGTTTTTGAAATAAGTCTCTTTATGCTAACCAAGGCTGCTCTTATTTGACCAAAAATATAGTAAAAACAGTAAAAATATGAAATAGTATAACAATTCAAATTAGCTTTTTTTATCAAAGGTGAATTTCAGTATCATTACTCCAGTCTTCAGTGTCACATAATCCTTCAGAAATCATTATAATGTGCTTATTTGCTGCTCAAGAAGCATTTATGATTATTATCAATGATGAAAATAGTTGTGCTTCTTCATATTTTGTGGAAACTTATACATGTTTCCAGGATTCTTTGATGAATAGAAAGTTCAAAGGAACAACATTTATTTGTAATAGAAACATGTATGTCTTTACAATCACTTTTGATCAATTTAATGTGTCCTTTCTGGATAAAAGTCTTTATTTCTTTTACTCATTCAAAAAAATACTGACCTAAACGTTTGGACAGTTGTATAATTGAATTGAATTGAATTGAATTGAACTTTTTTTGACCACTTAAAACATAATTACTGATGAAGAAAATCTAATTAAATCTCTGCAAACAGAAGAATGACAGAATTGATTGTAAAGTTAAATTAATGGAAATTAAGATGTTTGAAAATTATGATTTTTTTTTCTTCAAAGAACAGCCATTCAGTCGTAGTTTATTTTATGGATACCGGACAACCAATGTTATGCTTTTCACTTCTATTCTTCACTACTGCTACAAAAATACCCAAATTTTTCTTATTCTGAGACTGAACAAACTAGAAATGTTTGGTTGGCATCAGTCTACACTGTTCAATGATTCCGTCTGTATGTTGTTCCTGTTCCATTAGACAAGAGTGTCTGCTCTCTCTGAATAGATGGTGACATTTCAGCAGGATCTTAAGCAGACGACTGAACCATCTGAGAAATAGTCCCTGGCATGTCATGACAGCATACATCCAGCACACATCACAAACCTGAAATGAGGCTTGACCCAGAAAAACACCAGCATAGGAATTGACACTCACCCTTACTGATGCGAGTTTGGCATCAACATCATGACATCATGAATCAGGTCAGATAGTGGCAACAAACAACATACAATTTTTATGTTGAAATATTTTTTTTGTGGACTTTGATTAGACTATTTTGTATGGAAAAGAAAGAAAGAAAGAAAGAAATGTTTGCCAGTGTAAATGTAGTGCAGTCATTCTTGAGAAGGGGGACAAAACGGAGTGCAAAATTGAAAATAAATAAAACTTGTACTCAGACAAAATTCTACTACATTTATGCATCGTATATGTACTAAGCTATACAAGCTCCCATCTTTTCTATTTAAAAAAAATTCTGTTTACCTTGGACTGTGTAATATAATTTCATCTTTACCTTTAACAGCATTCAATATGTTTTTAACATTTCAAAACACATTTTCAGGTTAGCAGACAGATTACACTTCCACATGTGACCAACAATTACTCAACAAATATATCATAATGAAATATTATCAAAATATTCCTCTGACGGAGGTGACAGAAATGACGGAGTTGACACATCTGATGGTGGTGATGAAAACCTGAATTTGTAGTCTTTTTAACTATCAAATACATTGAATAAATCAATTACTGTATTAAAACAAACATAGAAAACAGTGAATATGTTATTGCTTATAAAGCTTTTATTCAAGAGTCACATTAAGTATTTTGATATATTATTGGAACACAAAATCTGACGGTGGTGGCATCTGATGGTGTCGACAAATTTTGCATTTCTTTCACAAAACAAATGGAGTTCATGTAGTAGCCATTTTTTTCTGTTGATGCTAGATGCTAATGGACCTGCTTTAGGAGAATAAAATGATCTAAATATTTAAAATAATTTCCTCAGAAATTGGAAGATGATGTTGACATATTATGGTTGTGACCAGGAAATATTAACATTAGGATTGAAAATATTCCAAAACTATAAAACTGTCCAGAGCCTGTCTGGCACTGATGTATTCTGCAGAGGAGGAATGTGGCAAGGGGTTCGTTTAGAGTGACAGCTGCCACTGATATACCCTGATTTTATTACATTTTAATGAATGTCTGACGGTGTTGACAAAAAGTTGGAACACAACTTTGAAACCTTATGAAACATGCATGTATCACTGAAAAACAAACTGGCTTTGATATGAGATATTATTAAGTGTTACTTTTGATCATTAAATAGCATAAATAATTGAATAGCATGTCCTAGCATATGAATGATTAAACCCATCTTTCTGGACACACTGTTTTAGATGTAGTGAGAAAACAATAAGTGTCATAGATTTCACATAATAATGATACAATTCAATTAAAGTGGATGATTGTGTTAAATACATTCTATTATTAATCCCTTAACATTTACAATTAAAAATATTTTATTTTTAAACCTGATGGCAGTTACAATTGCTGGATATGTTTTGTCCCATGTCTCAAGAATGACTGAGTCAAGAGTGGTCACAATACTAGAACTTTCTTACGATACCTTGAAGAAATATTGAGATTCCACACAAATGTATGCAATTAATGTATATCATTTTAATAACATAATCATTTAAAACATAAGTATATAATAATAATAATATAACTAAGACAGAAATATATTACTATTACAATACAACTAAAATATATCTGAGAAAAAAAAAAAATTTCTTTATTTATTTAGCTAGCAGTAGTAAATTAAAGTAGTTATGTCTTAATTACTTCACTTACAAAAGTTAAACCCTTGAGGCTTTTGGTGGAAAACTGCTGGACCTTTATGTGTCTGTGATGGCAGGTTTGCAAACAGTTATCATTACAGATCTAGTGAAATGCTAAAATTATCCTTTCACATTTTTTGAAAATGATGTGAACAGAGCAGGATGAGTTACAATCAATAGCTCAATGTGCAGTTTCATGGGTTTGTTCAAATCAGTATGAGCAACAGTAATACTGATGCTTGCTTTAGTACCATTAATAATGTATTCTTTATGTAATGTGTCACTAAGCAGACACTTTCTTATACAAAGCGACTTGCACTTACTACTAGACATCATCCCTGGGGCAACCTGGATCCCAGTATCGCTCCGGTCCATTAATCACATCTTCCAGGCCTTGAACACAACAAGCTGTGAGTTACTAGCCCAGATTTTTACCCACTAATCTAGTGCTGCCACAGTCTATATGATGCAGTTTATTCCTTGTTGCTTATATTTCTTACCCTTGCGACCAAAACATACTCTATTCAAGTATGTGAATGCAAATGCTTCTAGCTGCGTTAAATTTCATGCATCATAATTACGTGTCACACTATGAATGCATAACCCTTGTGAAAATGAAGTGCATTTAGCATACTTTTAAAAAGAGTATGTATTAAGGAAAGATTATGCTTACTAAAACAATATACTTAAGTGTGAATTGAATGTAATGTTTGCAGACACTTATTTGCATGTTATTGCAACTAAATGTATTTGCATTTAAATTTTCATCTAAATGTAAAATATATGTATTTGTATGTATTATAGGTTAAACACATATTAAATTCAATTAGCTGAACTTTAGAGTGTTTTTTATGCACACTTAAGTATGACTTAAGTATATATTTATATGTATTTTCATAAATAATTATATTGTGTTTGAAATATGGTTAGATATTGGTGTTGCAATTTAATATGTTAAGTATGTAGCACTGCATGTTTGCAATGCCAAACATTCACGTCTCTTTCTAGTCAATTATAGACGTCACATCACATCAGGAAATGGTCTACATTCAGTAGTTCAAGGTAATCGCAGCAAGAAAGTGCACATCATTTCTACTCCTTTTACTATTGTATGCTTTGAAAAACATGATAAAACACAGTCTAATCTAATCAGTGTAGTTTAATTAAAATACTCCTGAATTATGAACTGTGTTTCTCACCGTCATGTATTCGTTTTCTTTGCTCTGCAGGAACTAAAAGAGCTCCGTAATGAAATGCATTCATCTTCTGTATGGGAATGCACAGAGGTCATTGCCACAGGTGATGGTCTTCGCATTAATGATATTGATATCCTTTTATTCTTTTCATGAACAATGTTATTGTGCTCACTTGCATGGGCTTGCATTTAGAGTTCTTGGGTACTCTTCTTTAATTGGATTCTTTCCTTGTTTTGCCGTCACCATTGATCCTTAAGCTGGTCTGAGCAAGGTCAAATCTCATATAGTTATACATGGACTTCATTTGGCAGCCACAAAAAAAGTCCAAGAGACATTAAAGAAATGTTGTTCAAAGCAATGGGCCAAAGCTGATCAAGGCCATTGCACTGTTTGCATTGTTTAATTGGTCCTCAGCTTGCCATATTTTAACAATCTTCATACTTTTTAACTGAATAAATGTAATTGATTTCACAATGAACAGATAAATACTTTTTGAAAGTATTACTGTTTAAATAAAATCAAATACATGCAAATAATTAAAGATAAACTATGGCATGATTTATTGAGTGCAGAAATCTTACCAGTTTCCTACTTGTTCCATGTATGTGTAATTGGCAAATATGCATCGCATTACGTTGCTTAGTTTCATTGGTTTATGTTAAAACACCGTAATCAAAAGGATATGCATTTAATATGCAAATACATAAATCTTAAATGTAAATCTAAGTATATGCGAAACAATGTGAGCACCTTGGGAAACAGGCAATAGCATTTCTTTCTAAAGGTGTTTTACCAGCATTTGCCTGTAATACAGCTTCCAACACTATTAAAATAGACTCATACAAATCTTGAATAGTCTCCTGCTGAAGGTTGAAGAAGGGAATCTGCTTCTCACTCTTCTTTCCAAAATTGCCTACAGTAAGTCTGGTGATTGTTGAGTGATGTTAAAGTTCATCTTGGTGCTGTACAGGTTTTATGACAACAACTCCATCTTTTTCACATGTTTGCTGTGATTACAGAAGCTGCAGCTCTTTCATAAATATTGTATTTGTGAAGTTCTCTGTGGTTGGTTTTTGTGGAGGTGAATTTTTGAGGTTTGATGCCACTTTTGCTGGAGTAGTTCTGTGTTGTTTGGACACAATCCTTCTTAGTGATTGATGGTTCCTATCATTCACTTTCAGTTCTCTATCACATATTTTGTTCGCTGATAAAGTATTGCCATGCTTTGTGTTCACAGTCATAATCATAAAGACTGCTGTCCCAAAAATATCAGAAAATTGGGTTGTTAAGATTAGAGAAACCCCTGGTAAAGGGTTCCAATAATTTACTCTTTTTTGGAAATCAGACAATTCAATAATTTTGTGGGTCGCTTACTTAAAGTGCCCCTGTTATGGGTAATGAAAGGTTCATATTTGGGTTTGGGGGGTCCTCCAACAACAGGTTGACATGCATGCAAGGTCAAAAAATGCGTTCAATGTCTTATAATATGCATTCATTTTTTACCTTACTTGCTCAACCACTCCCATACAATTTGTGCAACGATTCATGTTTCCAAACCCCTCCTTTGCGTGATGCTAATCTGCTGTGATTGGTCCAATTGGTCTCATTTTCATTTCATCATGCCTGTAATGCCCGATAAAGTAGCATTTGTGCGCGCAGAGCTGCTTTGTGTACAGCTCTACCAGGGAAACCGATATTTTACCACTTCAAAAGCGGCACCTAGTGACAAAGAATTCATTTACATTTTCATTCAGACCAACACGCAAAGACCAACAAGTGGGCGGGCAATATGCTAATGTTTCATGTTGACGTCAACATGACACGGATTGGGATTCATTTAAAAAAATTACTTGTTTCACTGATTCAGAGTCGACTCTTTCTTTTGAGAGAAAATAACATTATACACGGTGCACTTTCAGATTTAAGACTTTACAGGATGTTTTCATTCACTTAGAGCTGCGTTACACATGGCATGAAAGGACCTTTTCAAAAATCCATAATAGGGGAACTATTGAATATCTAACTACACAATTATTTTATTACAAAGTTATTTTATAAGAATGCTATGTCCCCTATTTTTTATGTATTTTTTAAGATTAAATTAAATCAATTAATTTAGATGATACCACATTAAGCACATAGGTTACCTTTTTTCAGTGCAGGAAAAGCTGAGAAACTACCCTTAACACCCACATATAGTAGCATGTGCAAACAACAACTGCCTTGCTGCCTTCGCAACAGCCTGGCAACCGCTCCCATCCCTGGCATAGTGATATTGATAAATGCAGTGCAAGTGTGAGTGTGTTTGTTTGGATGGAGAGTGATGCCGCTCCATGCGTATATCCTGTCAGAGGAAGCAAACGGTTTCGCTGTGGTCCCTCCGGGCACCATATGGCCCTCTTTCCTTCTGAACAGAAGAAGGAAAGTGCATCTGCTGGAAGTCTGTTGTTTCCAGCTCCTGGCAGAGATCGAGAAGATTTGTCTTGATTTCACTGATACAGATCACATAATGATGCTTTTCACTGAAGCCAAGTAAAAGGAAATTCACTGACAATATATCATGTGTAAATCTGCACAGTGGTGCTGATGTTATCATATTATTTCTAATATATGATATTTGCAGCAGCACAGTGGGTAGAGCACATACTGATGATGCATAAAATATGTTCCTTTAATGGCATTAAAGTATTTAATCTCACTGTATCGTGTCTAAATCCATTCCCACACGACTGCAGTACATCAATTAACTTCTTGTGAAGACAGAAGCTGTGTGTTTGACTTGAGGAAGCCTTGTAATGGATTATGGACTTGTATTTTAGCCAGAAGCAATGGTTTTAAGTTAAAGTAAGGGTTTAGGAACAATTATCAACCCAAACCGGGTCAAATCAAACCAACTAACAGTCTCAGAACAGTTTTCAGAGAGTTTTGGTATACATGGTTCCACGAAGAAGCTCTAGCAAGTTCTTTATAATAAAAACATGTTTTATTTTAAGAACTGTTCTTTGGAAAATGATTTGGGGAAAAAAGGTTAAAAAACCTTTAAATATTTTTTAAGAGCATTGGATCCTCCTGTCATTGGAACGGTTGCATAAACCTATTCCAAAGGTTACAAAGTCTGTGACTAGAAGCTCAGCAGACAATGTGTTGCTGTTGTTTACTAAATTTGATAAGCATTTATTATGTGACCAGCTTTTCTGAATTAACAAACAGAGAACATGAATTTTACTCTGCTGGACAAATGCTTCCGTTCACAGTGAGCTCATTTATGCCTTTCACTACAAGTGTGCTGTAAATTGTGATTTGTTTGGTAGATCTTTACATAAAGAAATACAGTAGAGTGACTATTTCTGATGACAGACGAAAAAATAAACAAATTAATTAAATAACTTGTCAAATACAACATATTCAACATATATATAAATAAATAACTAGACATGTCATGTAATCTTGCTGTTAATTGTACACTTTATTTAAGTAGTAAAAAAATAACAAATCAACATATAATTCAAAAACTAGAAACTAATATTCCCATAATTCCCTGCGTGACATTCCACCTTTGAAAGTATCATGTTTATATCCATGTTGATTTGTAAAAATGCAGCCTGTTACATAACTAGGACGTGTACAAATTCACAAATGACAAAACTGTTCAAATGCTCAAACATGAATCTATGAGTGAAAGATGCATATCCGAGACACGGTGTTGTGAGTGATACACATCAGCGGATCAGTGAACGGGGACTGAACCGGTAATAAGTGTCCTGTAAGTCACTTTGGATAAGTCGGTATCAGGTAAATACAGAAGAACAATGTTTTACTTTGCAAAAGAGGTGCATTTCTTGTAAGCAGTTGCAATGGACAGTCCACCGGCCTGTACATGAATGGACTGAAAAAGAGGTCTAGACTGGAGCTGGCTTCCCAGCTCTACACACCGGATTAGAAATCTTAATGTGTGTATGATTATGACCTGCTTTCCTCTCCAACATGGCAGCTCTGCCCCACGAGATGCTGAGATTTGTAATCACTTGACCAATTGCTTCATTAATGGGATTTTGCAGCTTTGCGACGAAAGTCAATGTACTTTGCAGATAAAGCTACTGTTTATCCTTTTAATGTGTCACTTTAAATACATTAGGCCTTTTTGGCCGCCTGCCCTTGTAATCCTGCATGAATAGTGGAAAGACAAACCATTTATAACTTCAGACATAAATATCAGCGGCATTGTTTTCCATAATGATGCTAATTTTCTTGTAGGGAGGGAGTTTTTTGTGTCGGTCCCGAGCTAAATTGTATTATCACAGAATAGGATTGCATTAAAAGCGTAATGCAAGTAGTGGAGGTTTATGAGTGCGTGAAAATAGGATGTAAAATGCAGGTCACCTTGGTGACAGAGGAGAGAACAGCCAGAGAGTGTGCATAGTATACGAGAGCAGTGTAAAGATGGTTGCGTATAATCTTTCTTTCTTAGGGATGGGGTGGGGGTGCAATTAATTTTCTACCATTCATAATCATTTCACAAGTTTAAAAAATATATTTTTTTTTTTCTAATGTTGCTTAATATAAATGTTGTTTGAATAAAAAAGCCATACTTTAACTTTCGGTAGCAAGCATTTTGGTCAGTCAACACACTCTGCACCAATTTACCAAACTTCCAGCCAACTCAAAATGGGTGATGGAAATAATTCAGTCCACCACCGATTTCATTTGGAAGATATGCTCTTCTACAGTATCATTAATAATGAAGACTTTCAGAACACGATACACACAGTCAGCTATAATGTTTTTCTATCATATTGGTTACCAAAATTGGGAAGAAAATTTCAAGGTTTACATTGGATCAGTGGATTTTTTTTTTCTTCAGCTGTATTAACCCTCTATGGTACCGTGTTGCCTCCAGGCAACACAACATATTTTAGTTTTTTTAAATACGAGACACTCATTTAACTGAACAATGCCATCTCAGGGAAGTAGAAGTCGAATACTAATAAATTAAAATACAAAAAAAAGTGGTCACATGACCCACAAGGGTCCATTTTGTGTCCACTTTCAGGACATGTGCACATATCACATGACTCCATATTTTGCCTAATGAAAAGTGAAATGTTCATCAATTTTGTATACATATAATTGCCACAAAAAATCTGAGTCACCTTCATTGGAAAGTAAAGAAGTGTTTTCAAAACCTTTAAATAATATTTCATGAAATGTTAAATAGGAAATTATAACAAAAAATGCATGTTGCCTCAAGACAACATCGTACCGCAATGGAATCGCATAAGGCAATGCAGGCATACTAGGTTAGAATACAAGTATATGATATTTGTAAGGAAAAGAGTTAGAATTATCTAAATGTATTTGTATTTTTGCAAGATTTTGTTATGCATTTGCAAGAATAGTAATTATCATATTATAGCTGCACATATTATGTTTTTTTTCTGTTGAGAATAATTGCTTCCTTAGCTTTCACAAGCAATGAGGTTTCATTAGTGAAGAAGGAGATTTTGCATGCTTGTGCTTGTGTGTGTATGTGCATGCTTGTAAGGATACAGTGCATATTAGTATAAGGTTATGATTTTAATTTATTTATTTTTTTAAATTGAAATAACACTGATTATATTGTTTTATTATGATAACGGATATGATAGTTTAGCTATGCTTGTGATCCACGATGGTACATTGTTGCCTGAGAGCAACAACTGGATATGAAATGTTACTTTTTATTAAATATGTGATGTGCAATACATTAAAAACTAGATAAATCTGTTTGTTCAAATGTTTGGTTAAATAAATTGATGTTTTCAATAAATAGATAATTTTTTTCTGCATGAAAATGTAAAATGTTTAAATTAGTCCGTTGTGGTAAAAAGTGAGGCAACAGCATTTTAATTGATATTGTTATAGTGTCCAATTTTAAATAGGAAAAACATCACCATTTTTTTTTTCCTAATTGATATCATATTCCGTACCATAGAGGGTGTATTAAACTGTCTACTGCCGTAAAATAAGACACATAATGGCAATTTAGAACCAAATCTTAATATATATTAAATCAAAATATGTGAAAATTGAATGAATGAATGAATTAATGAATGTCATAATCAAGAAGAAGAAGAAATGACAATTGACTGGATGGTGAAACATTTTATACCTAGATAGAGGCAGATCATGTGAATGTGAATTTACAGTGGAATATTATTGTTAACATTATTACATTAATATTGCCCAGCATTTAATACTTGCATTAATTATTGTTGGGATTTTAGAAAGTCTACTTAAACTGCAACAGTAGTCTAAAACACCAAGATCCGCCGAAAAGGAAAACAATTGTTTCTTTGGAATAATGTGCCTTGATAAATGATGAGCAGAAATAGGGCCAGTAAATAGGGCCAGTTTCATTTTCCTGCTGAATTTAAAGATAGCCCAAAATAATAATTAAATTTATCTGCATATATCATATCATAAATAAAACATCAGATGCTAGCTAAATATTTTTTTCTCTTTGGATGTTTTTCATGAGCTGAACAGCTAAAAGAGGAAAAGCCGCTAATCACATTTATGTCAGTGCTGTTTGTTTGTTTGCTTGTATGCCAGCGTCTGACTGATACCCACCTGAAGTGACCCCGCCTTCATGTGTAACTGGTGGCTGACTTACTGAAGTGGGTTTGAGTTAGTTTGGAGCCAGAGGCTATTGCCGAACAAACACACAAGTAGTGGCAATGTCGTCGTAGTCTTTCTGGGATAGTGTCAGAATGAATGACACATGTTTGCTGGTGACTGCGAGAGACAGCCGTGAGCAGATATTTCATTTCAGAAGACAAGAGCAAGGTATTTATAGATGCATTTCCGTTTAAATTAATTGCTAGGGCTGTGTCTCATTATAAAAGTCTTTGCTTTCATTTCAGGGCTTGTTAGTAACAAAACAGCTCTGTAGAAGTCACAACACTCATATGCTGAAGATAAATAACAGCTGTGCAATTTTAACTTAAAGGAATAGCTCACCCAAAAATGAATATTTGCTTAAAATATTCTCACCCTCAGGCCGACCAAGATGTAGATGAGTTTGTTTCTTCACAAAAACAGATTTGGAGAAATGTATCTTTATATCACTTGCTCACCAGTGGCTCCACACCACTCCAATCCATCAAATAACATCTTGAGAAGCCAAAAGCTGAATTTTTGTAAGAAACAAATCCATCATTAAGCTGTTTTTAACTTCAAACTGTTGCTTCTGGCTACAATATGAGTACATAATCTATATTAATGCTTTATCATGTGAAAAGTCCATCTCATACGAATCAGGAGAGAATTATGATTGTGGTTTATTAGTACTAGCTGCTATATGGGTTTAATCAAACATGTAATAAATAATGTACAATCAGTTTGGACCCACCTAGAGTTTACTTTGCTAAAGCAAGGCTGGTGGTACATTACGCCACTTATTATATGATGCTTACTGAATACATAAATAAATGGACTTGAAATATTAATTGGAGTTGTTATTTTTTTATGTGAAATGAGAGCACAGAGTAATGCAACAGAAATGAGATGAGTACAGATGTAGTACAAATGTAAAACATGTATTGCTGAGACTGCAGTCAACATTACTGTTCTATATAATTATGCAAAATTATTTTACCATAGAATGCTGCACTGACATATTAGAACCAGTAATACGATCACGTATAATTATTTATGTGCATTTATGATAATGTATTTGTTAACATGCATTGGCTTATGAAGTTATGGTTCATCAAAGCATCACAACATTTGTTGATTAAGCTTGTTTGTGTTTCTTTAGAAAGGGATGTTCTTACAACAGGAAGATTTACACAATTGTTACATTTTAAAACACTGCAGCCTAATATTCTTGCTACCCGAGGACAGATATTTTGATGTTTTCTGTGGTTTGTAGCATACTCTAATTGACATGGACAGGAACTATGTGCAGCTCTCATAGGAACAGTTCAGTCAGATATTTTACTGTCTCATTCATCTGCATCAATGCGCTCACAACAAGCTGAGGAACATACATTGTGTGATGTATTTCCTTATTAGTAGTATGTGCTGGGACAAGCTTCACTATCACTGCTGCTCAAATAAACCCATAAACCAAACATATAAAACATCATGGCAAACTCATCCTGCACCATTTATGAATGGTTCCTAAAATCTCTAAGTGGTCACATGCACTGTTTTCCCTCTGATAAAAAAACAGGACAAACTGTTCATGTTTTAAACATTTGGCCTATTTTATTTTCCACAACAGCACTAAATAAATAATAAAATAAATTAAAATAAAATAATAAAAGGTTAATTTGGACTTTGTATTTCACAATTTTTATTTCACAAGTATGACTAAATTGCAAGAAAACTCTTGCATGTAAACCCAGAATTGTGAGATGAACTTTTAGCACAATAGTTTTGTTTCACAATTCCAAGTTTACGTGGCTTCAAATTTCTGGCTTTTCTTCTCAGTATTGCGAGTTTGTATATTACAATTCAGTGTTTATATCTTGCATTTCTGAGGTTATATCATGCAAGTTTATATCTTGCAATTCTTTTTATATTTCACAATTTTAAGTTTAAGGGTAAATCCCAATTCTCTGTCTTACCCTTTCCTCTTACCCCTTATCCTTAGTTTTGCGCGTTCACGTGAGAGTAAGGGCTGTCCCAATTCTCGTTTTGATCGAGGGGTAGAGCTAAGGGGAAGGGGTAGATACCCCTTAAAATCAAGCATTTTTGCGAGCTTACTTGAAACCAAGGGGTACCCAGAACACACTGTGGACTGAAATTGGGCATCCAGAGATTCCCATAAATGTAAGTATTTTCGGCTTAAATAATTTATTTAAAAATTACGACAATCTTGTTTTGTGCTCTACACAGTCCTGTACATCTATATTTGCAACCATGTTCTTAATTTAAACGTTTTAAAAAATCACTATTTTTCCACGCTAACATTACATTGCTGATTTGCACAACAGTCCCGCATTTCTCTGACTAGAGAAAAAATCACTAAAACCCACGCAATCGACATACACACACTTGCAGACGGCAAGTTTGTAATCAACACTTATCACCTCTGGTGACGTAGCAGCCAGCTAGTGACGATGTATGATGACGTAACTGTAACCAAGTGGCATCTCATTTCATAGGGGTATGTTTTCACCCCTAGTGCTTAGCACCCGGTTTCGAGGGACAAGGGCTAAGGGTAAGATGAAGGGGAAGGGGAAGGGGAAGGGGTAAAACAGAGAAATGGGATTCACCCTAAATCTCACAGTTCTGAGTTAAAATCAAATCAAATCAAATGTCACTTGAAGATCGTACACTAATAAACACAAATGTAAATATGCATGATCACATCCCCAGCGTTTAATTACAAGAAATATACTTTGGACAAATGGCTCTGCTGGCAATAATTACACATTTATTTCCTGCAAAATCGTGACCCTGTTAATGACTGTGTGCTCTAATTGTGAGCATGTATTAACCCACCTCTACCTCATAATTAATGTGTAATTTCACATGAGGATGAGATGATCTCTCACCACTGAGATGGCAGAGGATTACTAAACGAGCATTTCTGTTGGATCCAGTGAGTCCCACAACCTGCCTTCATTAGCAGCAGGTCTCAGTAATGGCTGGAGACTTAATACACAACATTAGCAGAAAGAGCCCATGTTGCACACATATTGCAGAATTATAATGCAAATGGAAACACAGCTCTGTTGGGCATTGGTAATTTTGTGCATTTTAATAAAGCCCATGCCCCTGAATGGCAGCGATTCCATTTCAGCATATAATAAGATGTCCACGTGGCGTTAAACTGTGCTAATATTTAATTTGAAATAGTCTAGTGAAGCATGGATCTAATATGAACATTTTGCTAATACTGTGCACTGAAATTATTCATTATTCTTGAGATGGCTTTCATCTTTGAATATGTTTTTTTGTCGTACAGAGGCTCATTGAGCCCTACCAATGATGACAACTCATCTTTTGAACTTAAATACCTGTTAACATGTAATATTACTACTACTAATAATAATAATGATGATGATTATTTTTGTATTCATTTATTTATTTGTATTGGGTAATATGAGAAATGTTTACCAACCCCAAACTTTTGAATGGCATCACTTTGAACTGTCATTGTATGGGAACAGCTTTAAAAAGACTTTGCTGTCAGATCATATTTACCATGTTAAACTAGATTATGACTGGTGCAAGAAACCTCAATTAATATTGTCACTGGCATTGATTACAGTATAATAGATGAGATCACTTAAAACCTCTCATAATTTGTGCCTAACACTTCAAAATTAATGCTTTAATTTTCCCAGGTATCTAATTGTATTAGGGCTTATTTTACAAGGAAACGTTAGTTAGTGGATTCAGATGAGGTATAACATTCATATGCATAATCTCACTCTTCTGTAAATTGACTTTAAACTAATATATTTTACTGAATATTTCACCAACAGTTCTAACAGATTTGGGAGACTAGTTAAAGGATCCGACATGTACATACAGTGATAATGTAATCTGTATTCAAATATATCCTACACTCAATGCCTCTTCTGTCTGCAATTTTGCACTATTAATAATACATTATTTTAACCCATAGAGTAAATTTCAGCCCAAAACCAAATTGTTTTTCCAAATTGAAATCTCATTCAACACAATCAAATGCTTTTTCAGCATCTAACACTAATAATAATTCAGAGGTATCATAAGGGTTCGTAAAAAAAAAAATAATATATATATATATATATATACAAATAAATAAATCAATGCATACATACAGGTGCATCTCAATAAATTATAGAATGTCGTGAAAAAAATATTTTATTTCAGTAATTCAACTCAAATTGTGAAACTCCTCTATTAAATAAATTCAATGTACACAGACTGAAGTAGTTTAAGTCTTTGGTTCTTTTAATTTTGATGATTTTGGCTCACATTTAACAAAAACCCTCCAATTCACTATCTCATCAAATTAGAATATGGTGACATGCCAATCAGCTAATCAACCCAAAACACCTGCAAAGGTTTCCTGAGCCTTCAAAATAGTCTATAAGTATGGTTCACTAGAATACACAATCAAGGGGAAGACTGCTGATCTGACATTTGTCCAGAAGACAATCATGACACCCTTCACAAGGAGGGTAAGCCACAGACATTCATTACCAACGAAGCTGGCTGTTCACAGAGTGCTGTATCTAAGCCTGTTAACAAAAAGTTGAGTTGAAGGAAAAAGTGTGGAAGAAAAAGATGCACAACCACCGAGAGAACCACAGCCTTATGAGGATTGTCAAGCAAAATCGATTCAAGAATTTGGGTGAACTTCACAAGGAATGGACTGAGGCTGGGGTCAAGGCATCAAGAGCGACCACACACAGACATGTCAAGTAATTTGGCTACACTTGTCATCAGAGGCGTCTTACCTGGGCTAAGGAGAAGAAGAACTGGACTGTTGCCCAGTGGTCCTGAAAGTTTTCTTTTCAAATGAGAGCAAGTTTTGTATTTCATTTGGAGTAAAATTTCCTAGAGTCTAGAGGAAGTGTGGATAAGCTCATAGCCCAAGTTGCTTGATGTCCAGTGTTCCATTTCCACAGTCTGATGATTTGGTGTGCAATGTCATCTGCTGGTGTTGGTCCATTGTGTTTTTTGAAAACCAACGTCACTGCACCCATTTACCAATACATTTTGGAGCACTTCATGCTTCCTTCTGCTGACCAGCTTTTTAAAGATGCTGATTTCATTTCCAGCATGATGTGGCACCTGCCCACACTCACAAGTTGAATTACTGTCCTAGGTCCTCTATTATTTTCATTATATATGTTGCCCCTTGGTAATATTATTAGAAAATACGGGATTAGTTTCCATTGTTATGCTGATGACACTCAACTATATATCTCAACAAAACCAGATGAAACTTCTAAACTATCTAAGCTAACAGAGTGTGTTAAAAATATAAAAGTATAAAAATATATTGGATGACCAGTAATTTTCTCCTATTAAATTCAGATAAGACCGAGATATTACTTATTGGACCTAAAAACAGTACACAGAATCTCTTGGATTACAATTTGCAACTAGACGGATGTACTGTTACTTCCTCTACAGTTACAAACCTGGGTGTTATATTAGACAGCAACCTATCTTTTGAAAATCATATTTCCAATGTTACAAAAACAGCATTCTTCCATCTTAGAAACATTTCCAAGCTACGGAACATGTTAAGTGTTTCTGATGCAGAAAAGTTAGTTCATGCATTCATGACCTCTAGACTGGACTATTGTAATGCACTGCTAGGTGGTTGTCCTGCATCTTCAATAAACAAGCTACAGATAGTACAAAATGCTGCGGCTAGAGTCCTTACCAGGTCAAGAAAATATGACCATATTACTCCAATTTTACAGTCTCTGCACTGGCTACCTATTAAGTTACAAAATATTATTACTTGCCTATAAGGCCCTAAATGATTTAGCTCCTGCGTACCTAACTAATCTTCTATCACGCTACAATCCAACCCGCTCCCCAAGGTCGCAAAACTCTGGACTCTTGGTAGTACCTAGGATAGCAAAGTCCACTAAAGGAGGTAGAACTTTTTCATATATGGCTCCTAAACTCTGGAATAGCCTTCCTGATAACGTTCGGGTTCAGACACACTCTCTGTTTAAATCTAGATTAAAGACGCATCTCTTTAGCCAAGCATTCATATAATGCATCTCATAATCTTGTACTGCCAGTCTATCTGAACAAATGCACATTATTATGCTTTAGCTTGGGTTATACTGATAATTTCATCCAGGGTTATTCCTGGATGGAACAACTGCTACGCTAATTGTCTTACTGTTTCTATGTTTCTGCCAGGATTAACATCCCGTGGTAGCTAGAATACACAAGCTTCAGTCTGGATCCAACCCTTAAACGATTGAGATGACCGAACACCTGAGAAGAGATGATGACAACCCCTCCGAGGACCTCAGAGGAAGCCAACCCTCAGCGATTATACTGACTTAACCAAAGTCTGCCATAAATGGAGGATCAGCACCTGGAGACAACCTCTACAGCCCCTACAGCCCTGAACGTCAGTGGAGTCTAGGACACATAGATGAGCCCCAGAGACAGATCTCCAGTGAGGACCTCGTCACCTAGACATCCATCGGGAAAGACCCTGGAACCAGTGGACCACTTACACTCTGACTTTGCTGCAGTTGGAACAAACTACTGATTCGTCTGGCTGGAGGAACTGGCCCCGACTGAGCCTGGTTTCTCCCAAGGTTTTCTCTATTCTGTCACCGATGGAGTTTTCGTTCCTTGCTGCTGTCGCCTCTGGCTTGCTTAGTTGGGGACACTTCATTTCCAGCACAATCATCGACTTGATTGCACAGATATTATTTAAACTGAACTAAGCTGGACAATGCCATTACTAAATTCAATAATGAAATGCATTCAGCTGATAATTGAGTGTTAAATCCTGTAATTTTACATTATTGACACAATTTGCCTATTTTGATATTGTGCAGTGCTTTGTTACAATTTGTATTGTTAAAAGCGCTATATAAATAAAGGTGACTTGACTTGACTTGACTGCCATAAGCACCAAAGTTGGTTAAATGACCAAGGTGTTGGTGTGCTTGACTGGCCAGCAAACTCACCATAGAAAATATATAGGGTATCGACAGGAGGGAAATGAGAAACAAGAGACAAAAAAATGCAGATGAGCTTAAAGGCCTACTGTCAAAGAAACCTGGGCTTCCATACCACCTCAGCAGAACCAAAAAAATATCACCTCCATGCCACACCGAATTGAGGCAGTAAATAAAGCAAAAGGAGACCCTACCAAGTATTGAGTACATAATCATATACAGTAAATTAACATACTTTTCAGAAGGCCAACAATTCACTTTTTTATTGGTCTTATAGTATTCTAATTGTTGAGATAGTGAATTGGTGGGTTTTGTTAAATGTGAGCCAAAATCATCACAATTAAAAGAACCAAAGACTTAAACTACTTCAGTCTGTATGCATTGAATTTATTCAATAAACGGGTTTCACAATTTGAGTTGAATTACTGAAATAAATTAACTTTTCCACGACATTCTAATTTATTATGATGCATACATACACACATACATAGATGCAAATTCTTAATAAATCCAGGCTGATCATCAGGAATTAAGTATGGTAACACTACTTCTAATCTGTTTCTCTAGATTTTTGCCTAAAGCTTTCTACACACTGCACAATTTTAGCAGTCATATAAGATCATTACAAATCACATTGTGCTGCATGGATATAATAAACTTGAGTACGAGATGTATGCAGAATGTATGACGATGACACCTCGTGACTCGTACGCTACGACGCAACTTACAATCGAAGAATAAAACATAATTAGTATGTGCAAGAGTTCAAACAATAAGAGCATGACAAAGCACAGTATGGCAGTTGCACAGTTGTTTGCTGAAAAAAAGAGGAAGTTAAAAGATTTTGAGTTAAGCAGTTTCACAGTTTAGCACTATGTCGCATTCATCAGCATGCCATTTCATGTTGTGTTTTTATTGACTGGTCAGTAAACGTGGGTCGTAGCAGCAAACACACTGTGCGATAATCATGCTCAATTCCTAAAACGGTCAGAAAATGATCACAGACTGTCTTTGTATGTATTTTACCCTCTCACATTGTACGACATGATCACAGATCATAGAAATTGCCATAATTGTTTCATGATGCCAAAATCCTGCAGTGTATAGAAGGCTGCATGTTCAAATCACTAAGAAATGCCTTGCATGAAGTTTCATTTGTAAATGACTCTGAAGAATACAAATCACGATAAAACTCCTGGAAACGCTAATTGATTACCTGCTTTACACCCATGTTATCGTTTATCTTAAGGATAAACTGGTCTGGTCTGCCATACAGTTTTTTTTTTCTCCAGGGTCATACGTTTTGGACTAAGATTATCATTATATCTGGTGGATAGAAGGCTATGTATCATTTGAAGGACAGCTATTTGTTTAAAAAACTCATCTGATGGGTTTTGGGTCAATTATGTGTCAATTATGTTCATATATATTTCGAAAAAGCTTACCAAAAAAGCATATACTCCATAGCATGCTCACCAGCACAACAAAATAGTGAGAATTTGACCTTAAATAGAGTGTGACTATGTTTTTAAATACGGTGAAGGAACCAACAGTACATTAACAACCAGTAGCATAAATGCAAAATATGAACATTTCACAAGCCTCCGTATTCAGATGCTGTGATTGTTGATCTGATGCTAGATTGGGTATCTTCTTTAAATCAAATTTTAGAAGTTGTGGATATTGATCATTGTATTGGTGGTGTGAATAATTGAACAGAGTTTTGGCAAGTGTTGTGCCAGGTTTCTCTCCAGGAGCTCTCCAGGTGCATCACAGCAGACAGTAAAATGCTTCTGGCCTGCCAGCTTTTATCAGGCTAAGCAAGGCTGATGCACGATGTTTTCCCTGCCATGCAATTGGCAATGTTCTGACACACACGCACACACACACACACACACACACAGAGACAGACAGAGACAGCCGTACACATTCACTGTCATGAAGGTGCAAGGCCAGAAAAGCAATGACCTTAAATTATCTGAAACTAATAGAACAACCTCAGGAATGAAGAAGACAGCATTTGTGCTAAAGAAAAAGGTACAGACAAAACTGAATATGTGATGTTTCCAATTGTAGTGAAATTCAAATCTTAAACGTATATTTTAACAAACTTAATTGTATTTAAAGACACTGTCATTACTGTTTCTTTATACACTTAAGATATTTTGTAATAATGACACATGCAAAGTTTTACTTTAAAGTACATTTGAATGCAAATTTTTGTTTGTTTGTTTTTTAAGTTGAGTTTTAAATGTAAGCTACTAAATTGCCACTTTAAATCTATGGCATACAAGTTAATATACAAGTTAATCCTAAATGTTTGTCAGTACCATTCAGTGGTACACTTTAATCATATTTCATAGACAATATAAATAATTCTGAAATTGTCAAAACACTAATTCAGTCTAAAGCTAATTCAGCTAATTGAAACAATAAACCATTATTTAATTTCTATTAACATGCAGTTAAACATCGGAAAACATTGCATCCATTTATCATTTTATAGTATTTTAAAGTATATTATATTGTATATTTATAATATAATTATATTTACATTTATAGTATATTATTTATTTTTAAAGTATTATAAACTATTATTATATCTGTAATAAATGCTCTTTTCGAGCTTAAATTTTGTCCTATTATGAATGCAGAACATATTTTACTTTGTTGAACATGTCAAAAGTTAAAGATTATCATTAGCTACATCATTCATGTCTGTGTCACAAACAATGCAGATCAGGTTAATAATAAAAGGTTAATACTTAATTTGAGTCATTTGTTCATTCTCTGCATGTATGTGCAAACTCAACAAAACATTTCCAGCATTTGCATATTCTCATGAAAAGCGAGCTTATGTTTCACACATTGGCGTGTTTCTCTGTTGTGGGGTGTCATTTAAATCACAACCAATATGACCGTTCTGGGCCGCAGTGACTGTGTGAATATGATTTGTGAAATTCAGATACTTGCTGCTCAGTCTCTGCCAAGTGTGCTGATTGCTTTTCTTTGGAAGAAGCCCTTGAGTCAGTAGTCGAGTAATAAGTGTTTCTGCTGACTGCGGGCATCGGGAAGCTTTTGTTGGAAAGACATCTGGGGCATAAAGTGCACCGTCGCAGAGGTTCAGAACAACAGTGGGGCCGTATCAAGGACGTGTGGCGGCTCCAAAGAACGGCCCATAACTGCTGACTTAATGAGATCACAAGTGTACAGGATAAGTGTTCGGGACGCTGGGCCAGGACGGGATGGTCTCTGTGGGGTGGGTGAAGCCCTCCAGTGCCGTTGCCCTAGCTGGGAGTAATGCAGGTTGTGTTTTGGGGCTTGGATAAGTCGCATATCCGGTTATTAATGGGGTTACGCTAATGAATTACAAACAGGCCTGTGGTGAGGGGACACCGTCTCCTGTCGTTATCTGGATTTGAGCCCAATGACACCTAGCATTGTTGTCCCTGGTCTGGGAACAGAAAACAGCACAGCCTGAACACATATTCAGACTAAACTTCTGTATTTAAACAGTTCCCTTGTAAATAAAGTACAAAAAGAAAGTGCTTCTAAAATATACACGGACATGCTTAAACTTCAGAAACACTGACTGTCCCAAAAAATGACTAATGGGCTAACTGTAATTTAATGATTATGTAGTATTTGATGTTATTCATATATTTATTTATTTATTTATTTATTTGTTTGTTTGTTAGTGTGTTTGTTTAACATATCTAACATGGCTGAGCTTGACTTTATAAATCTGAAAATAATGAGAAAATGTAATGAGATTGTTTACTTGAAATTAGTATATTTATAATCATAATGTAAAATAGTTGCATTGAAAGTGTGGTACAAAGATAAATATTAATTTGGTTGTTAAAATGTATGTATTAATTTGTTTATTATACTATAATGAATGCCATATTAATTTAAATGGTTTAAACACATTGTTTTATTATTTTAATTGTTAGATATGGCCTCAGATGCTGTAGTCTGTTCACAAACTGTCTGATATATTGTGCACAAAAATTATAAGAAGTTGGTATCACAAGTTCCAGTAAGACTGATTTACTCATATGTATTTTGCTGGAATTACTCTTGATTTGTGTCAGTCCACCTGGAAACAAAAAAAAACAGACCTTTTTTTTTGAGGCTTCAGAAAATTGCTTAGCATGCATAAAAAAAGAAAGAAAATGAAATCTAGGATTTATTTAACAGTAATTTACTTCAGTATTTTGCTTTGTATTTGCTACAAACAAACAAACATACACTGTTAGACTTTTTATTGTATTTTTGCGGTAACTTACTGGCAGCACTGTTGCCAGTAAGTTACTGTAACTGTCCCTTTACAGTACTTTAACTGTAAATGTGTTTTACAGTATGATGCCCTTACCGCAGTTTCATTTTGCAGTATGATGCTCTTACCGCAGTATCATTTTACAGTACAATACCCTTACAACTTAGTTTTACAGTATATTGCTACAGCAATTTTACTATAATTTATTTTACACTATTTATTATACTATATCTTTATTTTGAATATTTTACATGAATGCTATTGAATTTAATAAATTCCAAGAAGTAACTTGAGTCAATGCACAGCAGTACATTTTATTCACTGTCACTGTCAATTACATTTATTTTATTTACTTATTTATTTAATCATTGTGATGCAACATTACAAATATATATATATATATATATATATATATATATATATATATATATATATATTAATATATAGGACTAAATTCATAACAAATCGCATATAGAACTGAATTTATATAATTTAAATCATAACAATGTGTTAACAATACATAAAAAAAAAAAAACTACAACAAAAAACAAACATGTAATGCATCCCAGTTGGCTGGCCTCCATGCTGGTAAGACACTGATGGCTATATAACTGAATTCATAACAACAAATCATGACAATATCTAAACAAAAAACATGAACAAAGCATCCCAGTTGACTGGCCACCATACGGGTAAACCACTGATGGCTGATCTGAAACAAAACAGAGGGAAAATGAGGGTGAAATTAGTTTATCTCGTTATGTTATACTTTACGTAACAACTTAGGTAACAACTTGTGCAACAGCAGTTATTGCCAGTATTGTTTCTGTTTAAATAGTATAGATTTTTTGCACATCCTTGTCAGAAAACGCCATTAATTGCCTGAATGTACAATGACGTTAAAGGTACACTAAGTAAAAGTGTTTTTTGCTTTCAGTAACATTGTAACTGTATTTTTGATGGTTAGACATTCTGTTGACTATATATAACAATGTCTGTGTTTTCGGTGCATGTGGGATCTAAATGCCAAAAAAGTTTTAAAGGAAGCAGGACATTGCTCATTTCCACAAGCAAACCTATGGTTTGCTGTGTGCTGATGTTTTTTCACATGTGTCACGTGAGATGAGGTCGAGGACTCAAATGCAGGGGAAAAAGTTATTTTTAATAATAAAATAAAACAAAGAAGAACAAAAACCACTCCGAAGGGGAAAAACAAGCAGGCAGGCAGAAGACTGGGGCACAGTCAGACATGAAACACTCACACGACATTAGACACACGAAAGACAACGGATCAGCACAGGACTGCAGACACAAGGAGAACTATATAGGAAGACAAACGAGGGTAACGAGGGAGACACAGCTGGAGCCACTGAAACAATGATTAAGTAACAAGATGGGAGGGGACAGACAATCGACATGGAAGCACATGGCACCAACAAACAACAAGCCATGTGCTCAACACAGAGACATCTGGTGGCCAGCCTGGGCACACCAGCAGGACCGTGACAACATGACTGCAGAAAATTCTTAAATCTGAAACACACAAGCTGCAATACTTGCACCTGTACATACTTGCATGTGCTCTGTTTTTTTTGTTAAATTTTTTCCTGGTGGCTTTGCGACGTGTTGTGGATGTGTTGGTCCACCTTTGTCCGTTTCTCAAACTATTCCTTACTCTCTCTCTCTCTCTCTCTCTCTCTCTGTGTTTTCTGGTGTGGCCCTTAAAAGAGCCTTTGGGTTCGTAGGTAGTGCCTGCGGACACAAAAGCAAAAGAGAGGAAATGAGGAAACTTCACTGAACATGGGAGAGATGTTGTATATGTTTGTGTAAAACTTTTTCCATCAATGAATATTTACTAATCTGTATGTTATGAACATGGAAAATCACAGATGTGGGATGTTTGATCATCTGTCTTTACAATACATTTCTGATGACATAGTTGTTGCATAACATGCAGTTAATCTAATGTCAAATACTGTATCTGATAGTAAGTCAAAACATATACTTACAAAGCCAAAGGGTGTGGCCCTTAAAAGAGTATTTAGGGTGTAGTGCCTGCCTGACACAAAAGCAAAAGAGAGAGAAAGAATAAACATAATTTTCATCAGTGATTATTGACTATCACCATATGTTATGAACATGATAAATCACAGATCTAGGCTGACTGCTAAATGTATCACTTACACAATAAGATGACAGTCAACACTGAAAGAAAAGATAGAAGAGAATATTTAGCATACAACAGCATGTAAAATGTAATTACTGGTACTATGAAAATTTAAATGCACTGACTTTGAGACCTTCCTTCTATTAACAAATAAGAAGCCATAATAAAACGATTCTTAATTATTTAATGATTTGTAATTTTCATGAAATTACATTTAATTGGAATTGCTATAAGTAATGTATATGTTAGAGATACTGTCTGCTGTTTTCTCTCTCTTATTTTGTACTCATTTATTATCTCCTTTATTACTTTGGTGGTGTAAATATATTCTGTATTTTACACATACTTCAAATGCTTTGGCAATACTTTAATTAAAATGTAATGCCAGTAAAGCAACTTGAACTTGTGTGTGTTCCCTGAATAGAGCAGGCACAGAGAGAGAGAGAGAGAGAGAGAGAGAGAGAGAGAGAGAGAGAGAGAGAGCAAGGGGTTACGCGTGCGAGAGAGCGCGCAAGGGGTTAAGGCGCACGAGAGAAAGCCTTTGAGCAGCTACTTCAAATGACGTCACACGCATTTAGCAGTAACGTTATTCGTTTAATTGAAGTAAAATAGGCCTACACCATAACTGGCCGTAAAAAGGCGGAAAATCATTATTCGTGTAAATATTACATTGATGCGTCTACTGGAAATGGCAGTCAAAGCAGCAGTTTTGAGGAAAACGAACAGTCCTGCTTGTCATAGCCAATAATTCGATTTTATTATTTGCTTTCTTCATATATTTTTATTGAATTGATATTGGTAATGCTACGATCAAAAATAACTAATAAAATACATTTGTTGAAAGTTTGTAAACATAAATAAAAGTAGCCTACTTACCTCAGGAAAATCTGCAGCTGGCGTCTGGCGATCCATTCATAAGGGACGTCCGTTATGCGCACTGGACACAAACCTCAGTTTATATAACCTCTGCCAGGTTGTTGCGCGGGCTTTGCTGCGAGTAACAGTTTAAATTGTGTGATGTGTAAGTAAAGTTTATATATATATATTTTAGTTTGTAATAATTTACAAATTACATTTGTATCACCACTTGTGTATTACCATGACATTACACAAATAATAATAAAATTTAATTATACCAGTCTGTATTTTTTCTGATAGCCTATTTTGAAAACGGTGGGAACCCAATTGTGGATTTATTATTATTTATTATTATTATTATTGTTTATTATTATTTCGTTATTTATTATAAATACTAATAGAACATGCGTATGGGTGTGTGATTTTTTTTAAATAAATTTTAAAATGAGAAAAATGAATGCAGATTCATGATTTTCTTTCGAACAAGATTATAAACTATAAAACATTATCATATGACATTTTAATAGGCCTATATGTGCATATTGTCTTGATGTTTTCAAGAATCAATTGAAATCGAATTGGATCGAATTAAAGAATCGGCTAAAAACACATCTCTTCTATCTTTATTTGACCCTCTAACTCTAGCAATCTCTATTCTAATTCTATGCTTTAAAAAAACTAACAGTAGCATTTCTAATATTTTTGTATTCTGTTTTCTTTTTGTTTATCATACAATTAACAAAAGCAAAAAATGCCTCTAACACTAGCTTGCTCTATTCTTTTTCTGCTCTATCGGTTTTCTTTTTATTTATTATATATAAAAAAACCTTGTTAGTGTACTGCCTAAAGCTAACTGAGACTTGTCATAGCTCTTGTATATCATTGCTCTTTTGTTGATTGCTTCCATTGTCCTCATTTGTAAGTCGCTTTGGATAAAAGTGTCTGCTAAATGACTAAATGTAAATGTATGTTTTAGGCCTATTAAAATGTCCGCAGCACATTCAAGAAACCTGTCTTCTTCATTTACAGTAGCACTACTGCTTTTGTGTAAACAGTAAAATACTGCAAATTCACATATACAGTAAATTACTGTAAACTTAATAAAAAATACCCATAATGCAGTGTGTATTACAGTAGTTAACCGTAAATCATATATATGGTATTTTACTGGACTTTTTTACAGTAAATAACTGTAAAATTACAGCAAAATACTGTACATTCCCATATACAGTAAATTACTGTAAAATTAATACAGAAATACCCATAATGCAGTGTGTATTACAGTAGTTAACCGTAAATCATATATATGGTATTTTACTGTACTTTTTTACAGTAAGTAACTGTAAAATTACAGCAAAGTCTAACAGTGTATAAATAAGGAGAAATAAAGTATATGTGTATATTTTTTACATTTTTAATTAATTATAGTTGAATTAACCATTTTAATTGAGTTTTCAAATGAGCATTTCTTTAATAAATTTTGGGATTGCAAACTATTTAGTTTGGTTTAAATAGTTTATTATTGTGGTTGTTCCATGTTTTGTCTGGACCTTTATGTTGAAGTGTTTAGTGTGACTTATCTATACTCATTTTGTTTCCATGTGTGTCTAGTTGTTAGCTTAGTCGATATTTTGGATTTGGAACAATATGAGGGAGAGTAAGTGATGATTTCATTTGTTGGTGAACTTTCTTTTTAAAGTTTCATAGTCAAATGTTTGGCTCTGTGAGACTAATGGTATCCTAAATCATATGGGTGAATGTTACTTTTAAGGACATGCAACTCTTTGCAGGGAGATAAACATGCCAGAGGACAATTACTTTACTATGCAATCAAGCATTATCAAGTCAAGCTGTATTGCCATAAGAGTGTTTTCAGGAACGCTAATTCTTAAAAAGTGCATTTGGTTTTTGGCAGCATTCTCATAGCTGTTCCTGCATTTTTCTTAATAATACCACTGTGATAATAGTTTGGCTTCTTCTTTGCTGGTAATCCGAAGGGGTGCAGATTTAAACAACCTACATTTATGGACTAATTAAAGCACACCAAACATACCATGTAGTTCCTGTTCAGTTCAGTCATGCCCTAAATATATACAGTATGTAATTTATTCAAATGTATTCAACTTGGAGTAGCGACGGTAATCCACTCCAAATTGATCTAAATGGCTTGAAACTTTTGGCTTGCTGCCTGGAAAACGAGTTTTTAAGCTAATTGAAGCTGATAGTGTCATCCGATATAGGGGGACAACGCTGCTGCTAATATTCACTTGACCACTTGTCTTTTATATTTATTTTCTTTGAATGTTTGGCTGGAGGGTCGCCCGCCGCAAGCGTGAGTCTGTAAAACAGGACGTGTTTTTATTATAAAGGATCTGTTTCATGTCACGGTTGATTACTTGCTCCCTGCTCTTCATTGTTTTAATTAAGGACTGCTGATTAAAATCTGAGAGCAAGTTTCACATGCTACAGATCTGTAATACAATGCTCAGCAGTTTTTCTCTGCCTGTATATTAGGCCCAAAGATGCTGAAAAGGTGCTTTTAGAGTTTTCCACAAAAAACATTTGACTTTTAAATAGAAAGTAAGAATAGAGGTAATAAATGCATCATACTTACAGCTGATCTTCGCTGACAAGACTAAAATTAATTGAAATACCTTACTTAATAAAAAAAAGCATATAATTAAACGTAATTCTTTCAGGAACGAGACCAGGATCCAATAGCAGGTGAATAACAAACATTTCTTGAAACAGAAAACAAAAAGACTTAGTCCCAAAATCAGCCGGCTGGCATAAACCGCCAGAAAATAGCCCACTTCCACAGCGTGACGAACAGACCGGCTTCAGCCGAGCCAGCATGTCAGAGAGGCAGCGAGAAGGCAATAGGCAGCCGCTGCGAATCCAGAGGGATTGCCGGATGCGGGCAGAGATGAAAAGGAAGGGATACTGTGAAGAGACGGGCATACGGTCAGGGAAACGCCAAGGCAGAGAGCTGTCCAGATTCCTAGAGAGGCAGGCGTGTATCTAAAAGGAAGTATAGCGAAACAGGAGCGCCAGACTGACAGGACACACAAAACAAGACAGGGTCAGCTAATATATTCAGCAAAGAGCAGGGGATGAAGCAGGGGATGAAGTGTTGGAATTAAGGGGGAACCTGAAAACAGGTGTAACCCTGGGTACATGAAAAACAGGGTGTACCCGACCAAGAGAAGAAGGTAACTTCAGCTGTACCGCAACCGGATTAATGATCTTGGTGATCTGGTATGGACCAATAAGTCTAGGTGCTAACTTGCGAGAGACAGCCTTGAGAGGCAGGTCCTTGGTAGACAGCCATACCTTCTGACCACAGACATAGCGGGGAGCCGGGATCAGGTGGCGATCAGCTGCTGCTTTGGTCCGCCTGGGGCCTGGACCAAGACCTTCCTAGCCTTCTTCCAGACACTACGACATCTTCGGATAAAGGCTAGGGTAGACGGTACCGCAGCATCGGGTTCCGGAGAGGGAAACAAGGGAGGCAGATAGCCAATGGAACATTCAAAAGGGAACATACCCGTGGAGGCTACTGGAAGAGTATTGTGGGAATACTCAATCCACGTGAGCTGTTGGCTCCAAGAGACAGGAATGCGGAATGCCAGGTAGCGGAGAGCCCGCTCGAGATCCTGTTTGGCTCACTCACACTGTCCGTTTGTCTGGGTATGAAAACCTGATGACAGACTCGTAGAGGCCCCGATCTGTCTACAGAATTCCTGCCAAAAACGTAAGACAAACTGGGGACCCCTATCAGAGACCACGTCAACCGGAAGACCATGGATCCGGAAGATGTGGACAATAACCAGTTGGGCTGTCTCTTTAGCAGAAGGGAGTTTGGGAAGGGGCACAAAATGAACCGCCTTAGTAAAGCGATCTACCACCGTGAGAATAACGGTGTAACCTCTTGAAGGGGGTAAACCAGAGACTAAATCTAAGGCTATGTGTGACCAAGGACGGGAGGGAATGGGCAGGAGCTGAAGTAGACCAATCCTCCATTGGTCTACTGGATGGTTAGAGACTTTGTTCTGGGCACAAACTGAGCAAGCCAATACAATCTGCCTGACGTCTTGGCCAATGGAGGGCCACCAAAATTGCTGGCGGATGGCAGCCAGTGAC
This sequence comes from Gymnocypris eckloni scoliostomus, assembly GCA_027564155.1. Taxonomy (NCBI): domain Eukaryota; kingdom Metazoa; phylum Chordata; class Actinopteri; order Cypriniformes; family Cyprinidae; genus Gymnocypris; species Gymnocypris eckloni. The sequence goes on along the minus strand of CM050414.1, from coordinate 47,121,861 downwards.
ATTAACATTAAACTTAACATTTGTGGACCCAAAAGGGTGAAGTCGAATCGGTCAAAAAGGAGTGCCCAGCGAGCCTGGCGCGAGCTCAGCCTCTTGGCCGAATGGATATATTCTAAGTTCTAATGATCCATCCAGACCAAAAGGGTTGCGCTGGCCCCTCCAACCAGTGACGCCACTCACCCAAGGCCAACCTAACCGCCAGCAGCTCCCGGTTGCCAATGTTGTAATTACGTTCAGCTGGGTTGAGGCGATGGGAGAAATAGGCACAGGGGTGCACCTTCCAATCCCTAGACGAACACTGGGACAAGTCTGCGCCTACTCTGACTTCAGAGGCGTCCACCTCAACAATAAATTGTCGTTCGGGATCAGGAGCAGAGATAAACAGGGACTTTAAATTATCAAAGGCCTCCTGAGCCTGAGCACTTCAGGCGAATGGTACCTTGGTGGAGGTGAGCGCAATAAAAAGAGATGGGAAAAGAGATGGCCCCGGGGCGGAGAAGTGCCTGGGAGGACATCGATGGCATAATCGAACGGTCGGTGGGGGGGAAGCGAGGTGATTCGGGACCTGCTGAAAACCAGCCGCAGATCCAGGTACTCCGCCGGTACCCCGGTGAAATCAGCTGCCTCAACCTGTAACACAGGAGACACAGGGGAAGAGGCAACACCAAGACAGCACGCATGACTCTTACTAAGCGGTCAAAAAGCCTGGTCATTTTACAGCGAAATTCCTCAAAATCATTGCAAAAAGAGGCTCCTCTGGCCCATACAGCTGTCACCCACTCGCGAGCCCTTCTTGTCAGCAGAGTAATGACGTAAGCAATCTTTAACCGTTCTGTAGCATATCGGCGTGGTTGCAACGTGAACACCAGTGAACATTGAGATAAAAATGCCCAACATGAATTCGGATCTCCGTCATATAAGAGCGGGTTGTTGGCGTGCGGCTCGGGCTCGCGATCCCTGCGAAATTGAGGCAGGAGGGCTGCTGAAGCGGAGGATGACAGAACGTTGTGTTGAAGTTCACGTAAGCGGCTGCTTAATTCCGCCAGCTGGGCTGTGAGGATTTCAACCTCCTGAGTTGTGGACGAGAGCTGGCTGGCTTGGTGGCCAAGGAGAGCTCCTTGATGAGCAATGGCTGATCGAACAAACTCCCCACCCGCTGGATCCATCTTCTTGGTCAGTCCTTACTGTCAGGAACGAGACCGGGATTTAACAGCAGGTGAATAACAAAAAATTATTGAAACAGAAAACAAAAAGACTCAGTCCCAAAATCAGCCGGATGGCATAAACTGCCAGAAAATAGCCCACTTCCACAGCGTGACAAACAGACCGGCTTCAGCCGAGCCAGCGGGGCAGAGAGGCAGCGAGAAGTCATTTGGCAGCTGCCGCGAATCCAGAGGGAGTGCCGGATGCGAGCACAGATGAATAGGAAGGGATACCGTGAAGAGACGGGCATACGGTCAGGGAAACGCTAAGGCAAAGAGCTGTCCAGATTCCTAGAGAGGCAGGCGTGTATCTAAAAGGAAGGATAGCGAAAACAGGAGCACCAGACTGACAGGACAAACAAAAGGACACAGGGTCAGCTAATATAATCAGCAGAGAGATGAACTGAGCTTCAGAACAAAGCATACGGACTAATACAAGACAGCAGACATGAGGGCATGATAAAGGGAAGATAATGAGGACAGAATAGAGTGCAGGTGGGGAGGAAGAATTAGCAGACAGGATAACAAGGATGGCGCGGCATACACCAAGATGACAGTGGAGCACATGGCAAGCTGTCAAAACAAAAGACCATGTGCTCCAGAACAACAAAAGTAAGGCAGCCCCCACCGAGATCGTGAAAAATGCAAGTGTTCAGACACTTAACTACATACTAATTTCAATAACTAAAAGTCCATCTAAAAATTAATAGTTGCTGACAATTCATATGTATATGAGTTTGTTTCTTCATGGACACAGATTTGGATAAATGTATAATTTCACCACTTGCTCACGAATGGATCCTCTGCAGTGAATGGGTTCCGTCAGAATGAAAGTCCTTACATAAAAACATCACAATAATCCACAAGTAATCCCCACGACTCCAATCCATCAATTAACATCTTGTGAAGCTAAAAGCTGCATGTTTGTAAGAAACAAAACCATAATCAAGGTGTTTTAAACTCCAAACGGTTGCCTCCGGCTAAAATATAATTTTATATTTTATATATTTTTATTTATTTTATTTATTTATTTAGTCATTTAGCAGACACTTTTATCCAAAGCGACTAACAAATGAGGACATTATAGAAGCAATCAAAACCAACAAAAGAGCAATAACATGCAAGTGCCATTACAAGTCCTGGTTAGCCAAACATGTCTCGTAGGAAAGATTTTTTTTTTTTTTTTGAAAACTAGTATGTAAAACATAGACAAATTACACTTAGTGTTAGTTTTACAAGAAAAGCTAGCAGTTAGAGAATAAATATGCAATTGATAGAGGGTCAAATGTGTTTTTTTTTAAATAAAAAGAAGACAGATTAGATAAAATAAATTTAGAATAGAGAGTGCTAGATTTAGAGGGTCAAATAAAGATGGAAGAGATGTGTTTTTAGCCGTTTCTTGAAGATGGGTAAGGATTCAGCTGCTCGGATTGAGTTATGGCAGGTCATTCCACCAGATGGGAACAGTAAATGAAAAAGTCTGTGAAAGGGATTTTGTGCCTCTTTGGGATGGTACAGTAATGCGTCGTTCACTTGCAGAACGCAAGCTTCTAGAGGGCACATACGTCTGAAGTAATGAATTTAGGTAAAGGGGTGCAGAGCCAGAGGTGGTTCTGTAGGCAAACATTAATGCCTTGAATTTAATGAAAACAGCTATTGGTAGCCAGTGCAAATTGATGAACAGAGGTGTGACGTGTGTTCTTTTCTGCTCATTAAAGATTAATCTTGCAGCAGCGTTTTGGATTAACTGTAGAGGTTTGATGGAACTGGCTGGAATACCTGCCAAGAGAGCATTGCAATAGTCAAGTCTGGACAGAATAAGAGCCTGAACAAGGAGTTGTGTTGCATGTTCCGAGAGAAAGCGCCTGATCTTCTTAATATTATATAATGCAAATCTACAGGACCGGGCAGTTTTAGTAATGTGGTCTGTGAAATTCAGCTTATCATCAGTCACAACTCCAAGGTTTCTGGCTGTTTTTGAAGGAGCTATGGTTGATGAGCCTAATTGGAAGGTGAAATTGTGATGAAACGATGGGTTTGCTGAAACCACAAGCAGTTCTGTCTTAGCTAGGTTTAGTTGAAGGTGATGGTCCTTCATCCAGCTAGAAATGTCCTCTAGACATGCTGAGATGCGAGCAGCTATCGTCAGATCATCAGGATGGATTGAGAGGTAGAGTTGAGTGTCATCAGCATAGCAGTGATATGAAAAGCCATGTTTATGAATGACAGAACCTAGTGAAGCCATGTAGACAGAAAAGAGAATTGGTCCAATAACTGAGCCCTGTGGCACCCCGTAGCTAGATGTTGCGACTTGGATACCTCACCTCTCCAAGATACTTTGAAGGACCTATCTGAGAGGTAAGAGTCAAACCACTTGAGTGCGGTTCCTGAGATGCCCTTTCTCAATAGGGTTGACAGGAGGATCTGGTGGTTGACCGTATCAAAATCAGCAGACAGATCCAGCAATATAAGTAATGAAGACATAGAAGCCGTTCTTGCAAGTCTTAGATCTTCAACAACTGAGAGAAAGGCAGTTTCGTTGGAATGTCCACTTCTGAAGCCAGATTGGTTACTGTCCAGGAGGTTGTTCTGTGTGAGAAAGGCAGTGACTTGGTTGAACACAACTCATTCAAGTGTTTTTGGAATGAAAGGTAGAAGGGAAACCGGTCTATAGTTCCCTAAAAGAGTTGGGTTAAGAGTGGGTTTCTTAAGAAGTGGGGTTATATGAGCCTGTTTAAATGCTGAGGGAAAAATTCCAGTGTGAAGGGATGTGTTAACGATGTGAGTGAGTGCAGGAACAACTGCAGGATAAATAGCTTGAAGGAGATGAGATGGAATAGGATCAAGCTGACAAGTAGTAGGATGACTGGAAAGGATGAGTTTAGAGACTTCTGCCTCAGAGAGTGGAGAGAAGTATGTGAACGAGTTTATGTTTGCTGGTAAGATGTGTTTGACAGATTGTGGTGTGGAAAATTGTGCAGTGAGGTTTGTAATTTTATTAATGAAGAATGTGCCAAAGTCGTCAGCTGTTAGAGTTGATGAAGGGGAGGACAAAGGAGGGAGGAAAATGTTTTAAAGAGCATGCAAGAATTAGGTGAATTGTTAATTTTGTCATGATAGTATGTCCTTTTAGCAGTGGAGACATTAGCAGAGAAGTCAGAGAGGAGTGATCGATAACAAATTAAGGTCAGTAGGATTTTGTGATTTGCGCCATACCCTTTCTGCAGCCCTGAGTTTAGAACGATGTTCGCGGAGAACGACCGATAGCTAAGAGACAGAAGGAGTGGTACGTGCTGGCCTGGAAGTTAAGGGGCAGAAAGTATCAAAACAAGACATCAGAGTGGAACAGAAAGTGTCAGTAACACTATTAGCATCAAGATATGATAACTGTTTAAGGGGAGGAAGCGAAGATGAAACCATAGCAGATAGCCGGGAGGGTGAGAGCGAGCGTAAGTTACGTCGAAAAGTGACATGTGGAGGGGTATTTGATGTGTCAGGAATCATGTTGAGGTTAAGAGTGAGGAAGAAGTGGTCCGATGTGTGCAGTGGAGTAACCAGCACATGATCAGTGGAGCAGTTGGTTGCCTGATTTGTGAGTAGCCGTAGTTAACACTCTCTTGAGATCAAAAGAGGCAAGTAGAGTGTGGAAGTCTGCAGCCTGAGGTTTATCTAGGTGGATGTTAAAGTCTCCAAGTATAACTAAGGGTGTACAATCCTCAGGAAAGGTTGAGAGCAACAAATCTAATTCTTCCAAAAAGTTAACTAGTTAACTTATATAAAATATAAAGAGTCCATAATCTGTAATAACACTTCTTCCAGTTAAAAGGTTCTCTGAACCAGGAGAGAAATATGCACAGACCAAGCACTGTTTACAATCCAAAACAGTTTAGCATTATTGTGATGTTTTTATCAGCTGTTTGGACTTGGCACTCATACACTATAATGTTAATGCAATGCTACATTTCTCCATATTTGTACTGATTAACTTCAAACACTGACCTCTCCAGAGATATGAAAGAGAGATCTCAGAGCAATTACATTTTCCTCTGGACATCCGGCACTTCTGTTAAAGGTCAAGATCTTCCTGAGATCTGTATGTTCCGTTCCCAGTCTTCCGGCCACTCTGTACTCTGCCAGGATACATTTCATGCTCTTTGTTACTGGAAAAACAGCTCTGCCGTACTTTTGCAGCTCCTTTGAAAATATCAAGCTTATTGCTCCTGAGGTCACTATAAACGGTCAAACCACAAACCTGAGTTGATGGAAACACATCCCACATATCTGATCCCTATCTGGCCACATTTCATCAGTGCTGGAGTCGGATCGCTCACGCTGCCTACGTTTGCACCAAACAAGGACTTGATTCCTCCCCAAATAATATCACTGGAGTGGTTTTCACTCACAGTGTGTATAGTGGTGTACAAAGACATATGCTGGAGGTTTATAGTGATGCTATGAGGACTGAAGTCACTGAAGCAGATCTCTGATAATGATTTGGAATCAGGAATGATTGAAAATCAATCCAGTGGTGCTTATGAACCATGTTTTATTGTCATTTTTTCTACCCGATTGTCTGATTTAAGAGCCCATTTGTTGACTGAGGAAAAGGTGACCAAAAGTCATGGGGAATAATTTATAAGGAAGCACCGATTCGATTTTTTTCAATTTATATATTTATATATATACTGTATATGTGTGTGTACACAAATATATATATATATATATATATATATATATATATGTAAATAAATAAAAGGAAGGATAGCGAAAACAGGAGCACCAGACTGACAAACAAAACGAGACAGGGTCAGCTAAAATAATCAGCAGAGAGATGAACTGAGCATCAGAACAAAGCATACGGACTGATACAAGACAGCAGACACGAGGGCATGATAAAGGGGAGATAATGAGGACAGAATAGTTTATCAGGTAGCCTTGCAGGTAGATTTCTTGAAGCATCTTGCAGACGTTGCCATACTAAATCTGATTCTAGATCTCAGTTTGTTCTGTTTCTTCAAGACTAGAACTTGCTCATTATGACTGCATTCTTTTGAGTTTGTGGTAATCTCAGTAATTTTGAGGACTTAAATTAACTAATAAACACTTGAAACTTGTCAAGTGTCAGAAAGTTAGAGGTACCGCTCTTCTGATTGAAGTCAGCGTCTCTGTTTCAAACAATGTCACCTTCAGTTTGAAGACGCCAAGAACCGTTAGAGAAATCAAAAGAGTGTTGTTATAAAAGGGAGCTCATTTACCTGCTGTTTTATCCTAGGAAAATCTGTTTGAAGCTGGGAAAAGGGATGTCTTGGTCAGGATGTCATAATTCCAACGCATTTGATGTCAGAATTTGCTACCAGAGCCTAAAGGCACACATGGAGGTTCAGGAAGAGTCAAAACCACCACATCCATCCAGAACCTTCATGATGGATGGCACAACATTGAAACACATGTATTATGTTATATTAATTATATCATAGCATAGCATATTGTAGGATATTATATACAAAAGCGGTAACACTTTATTTTAATAGTCCACTTTAGACATTTTACTAAGAGTAAGTAACTTTGCAACTACATGTTAACTAGCAGTCATAAGAGTATTAATTGACTGTCTGCTTAATATCTTCTAAGAATTTATTTTGATGGGTCCACAACATACACAACACTGACTATGAGAAACTTTGCAAGTATATGCCAACTTATTCTACAACCCTAAACCTACCTCTGAGAGTTAGTAGACATGTTGTTGCAAATTAATGTGAATTAGGGTTAGGGTTAGGGTTAGGGTACATTACATTTACATTTACATTTAGTCATTTAGCAGACGCTTTTATCCAAAGCGACTTACAATTGGGGAGTACATAAAGCGATTAATCTTGAAGAGGCAAACATACAGAGGAAGTGCCAATAACACCAAGTCTCAGGCCTTGTTCAAATAAGTACAAGCTAGCAAGGGAAGGAGAGAAAGATAAAGAGAAAGATGAAGATTTTGAAAAAGTGAATTATTATTATTTTTTTTACATGTAGTAGATGTAAAAAATTTACATGTAGTTAAAAAGTTAGTAGAATATCTGAAGTGGAGTATCAAAATAAAGTGTAACCACAAAACCAAATGTATTTACTGGTCATGAGTTTGGAATAATTAGGTTTAATAATAATTTGTTTCTTCTGCTCATCAAGGCTATAAATATATATATATATATATATATATATATATATATATATTTTAAATACAGTAAAATAAGTATTGTAAAATGTGATTACAATTCAAAATGAATGTTTTCTGTGTGAATATGTGTTACAATTGAATTTATTGCTAATTTTTCATCATAATTTCTCCAGTCCTCAGTGTCACATGATCCTTCAGAAATCATTCTAATATGCTGATTTGCTTTTCAAGAAAAATGTATGATTATTATCAATGCCTGTACAGGCAACATTTGTACTGATTTTTTATTATTTTTTTATTATGTACAATTCATACGTTTGAAATAAGTAGAAAAATATAATAATAATAATAATAATAATACATATAATTCTTTTGAAATTAATATTTAGCAAATAATCCTGAAAAAGTATCATAATTTCTACAAATATATCAAGAACCAAATGCTGCTTTCCACCATGATAATAAAAGTATTATTATAAATTGATCATTAATGATAGGGCACCACATCAACACATGGTTTATATAAAATTTTACTTTTACACAATATTATTATTATCAAATAATGTGCAGACTTTGTGTGCGAAAGAGACTTCTTTCAGAACCATAGAAAAATCTTTAATTATTCCAAACTTGTGACCAGTGGTGTTTATAACACTATGACTCCATATACAGTCTCAAAAACAATAAACTTGCATCAATATTTTATTAGGCCTGTTTTTACCATCATAATTTTTGTCTTTTTTTGTACATTGTAACATGATTTTTTGACAGTTAAATCCAGCCCGCAGCTGACCTCTGTTTTGTCTGTGTCTTGTAGAGATGTCGGGGACAGGGCCGGACATCTCGCAGGTGCACTGGAAACAGCAGTGGCTGGACAACGGGACGCTGTACTTCCACGTGTCCATGAGCAGCTCCGAGCAGCAGTCGCTGGTCACCCAGCCCACCGTCCGAGAGCCGCCACGTGTCCTGCATGAACACATGCATCTGCTGCACATCTTTGTCATGGTGAGTACTGAACATACACACAAATGTACAAAAATCACAAATCATCTGGCTTTGGAACATCAGTTGCTTTCGCTAAATGCAGATCACTGAGTGCATGTAGATTTTGCATACAAATGTAATGGATTCATCACGCACAAGTGCTCTGGAAGACCATTGCACTTAGACGAGACTATGAATGAGAGCAGAACCCTGAAAGCAACAGTTCTCTAAAAAAAAGAAGAAAAAAAGGATACAACACGCATAAATATTCCCAGGAATTTGCATTATTTTATTTTTATATATATATATTATTACCACAAAAAAACTGTTTGTTTTTGTATTTGTTTGTTTGTTTATTATCTATTTACTTATTTACTTATGCCTCAAATCATTGTTGAACACAACTGGCTGTCTGAAAAAAAAAAAAATAATAATCTAGAAAAAGGCTTTGCGATGCTGTTGCCACATTTCATTCTGCTCCTCCTCAGTGTCACAGTGGACTTTTGTAATTGAATTGTAATAAGTTGGGCAACAACTAGTTTACAACTAGCAACTACTAGCCAGGAAAATACTGTAATTTCACACTCAATTTTTACAGAGCACTCAAAACAGCATCCACAAGCAGAGAGAGGGGAAAAATAAAGACAAGCAGCTCAATATTCGTTATTGCATCAGAACCAAACCACAGTTTCCACTTGGCAATATAAATACATTTACATTTATTCATTTAGCAGATGCTTTTATCCAAAGTGAATTACATTGAGGAATACAATAAGCGATACATTATAAAGAGGCAAACAGTCACAGGAAGTGCTTGTAATACAACATTTCAGGCATTTTTCAGAGCAAAAGCTAGCTAGACAGGGATATGTTAAAAAAAGAGAGCAAAGGTGTTTTCTCCTATTCTGCATTTTCAGTCAGAAAGCATTATCTCTTTCCTCACAGATGTGTATATGCAGTCCATATACTGTCAACCCTAATATGTTCAAGACATTCATGCGAATGCGTTTTTTAGTCTAAATGCTGACATCCATAGGGCAAGAGGGTCACTGAATGAATTTTTGCAAATTTGTTTTAGAAAAAGAAAAGCCGCAACTTATCGTAAGTTTTTAAATTGAAGTCTAATAATGAAAATAACAACAGTAGTAATAACACTACATCGATGGGTATCTATTAGACACTGTTTTTGCTAAGTTCATTACTTCTTAATTACATTTTGAACTTTTTAATTTTGAGCATTAAATAATTTATAGTATGAACATTCTATCCATCCTTCCATCCATCATGAATTCTAAGGTTCATTTTCTATAACCACATAACGCTATGGCAGTTTGATTCAGCAATTTCAAAGAGTTGCACAGCCTACCACAGCAAAATATATATTAAACATGATACAAATGACAATTTGATTGATTTTTGTCCAAAATAATGTTCAGTATCTAGGGACAGCACTCTAATAGTTAAACTAATGACACTGGTATTTGTAGAGACGCTACTACCAGTCTCACAGAGAGTTGTAGTAGATGCAAGTAATATCACATGCTTCAGTGGATTACACTGTTTCTGAGCAAGATGTGGCAAATCAGTGGTAATACAGTGTGGATCTACACTCTTCTGTAAGTGCAGTAAAATCATTTCATGATCAAAAAATCTGAAAACTTTAATGAGATAAAAAACAAATAAAAATCATTCTTCCGATTTGCTAATAGCGAAAATTGACCAGATATTTTGCTTACTGAACAATGTACATGTAAGGCTGCACGATGAATCGTTATCACAATTTAGTATTAAATAAATTATTATTTATTATGCAATTTTATCTGGGATATTTGCCTGTTGGTTATTTATCCTAAATGTTTCATTTTGATTTGCTTTATCTTGCATTGGTAAAAAGCCCTCACAAGCTTTCATAGTTGAGAGTTTAAATGCCTTAGAGCTTATCTCTGAAATGGATACATTTTCTGCCCAGTGTTTTACGTAATATTATCAACCTGGCAACCATTTGTAAATACTCTACATTATGGAAAAAGCGCTGATGAGCTTAAAACATATGTACATATGTAACACATGCACATATGTAAGCTGGAGTTTAACCATCTCTATTGAGATATTTGCTGAAATAAATGTGTAATAAAACACTTAGGCAAAGTTTTGAGCTTAAAAAGTTTGGTTTATCTAAAGTTAGTATGTTCAATTTTAATAGAGCTGTCATTGAAAGCATGCTGACTTTCTCACATACAGTATGGTTTGGTAACTCCACAGTACAGCAGAGAAGTCAGATTTGTAATATTACTCAAGCTGTTTCAAAATTATTGGTTGTGATCTTCCCACTATTAATGAGATCTATGTCTCACGTTTGCATAAAAACAATCCTGAAAGACCCCTTACATCCAGCCAGACACCTCTTTACAGACACCTCTGAACAGTACTTATTGTAGGATTGTTCATGCTCTTAATTCCTCTGGTATCTATGCATCTGCATTTGACTCCTTATAATTGATAGGACATATATGTTTAGTTGGATTTATGTATGTGTATGTATTTATATATGTATTTAATTTATGTTATCATTGTTGGTGAGCCCACCAAGCAAATTCCAAACAACTAGGGTGTTTGGCAATAAATAAATAAATAATGCAGCCAGTTTGTTTTCTTTCATGCAACTGTTTACTCTCTTTGCTGCAAGCAAATCATGCAAGTTTATGTTCTCTTGATTTGTGTTGTGACAATGGTTCGGATGATCAGTATTGTAGTATTTACTGTAGTCGTTGAACTTCTTCAGTGGAGTTCAAGTGTCAGGTGCAAAAGAAGTCCCTGAACAATAATAAACATCTACAAGACATTTCACACACACCTTCAGATTTATCCTCAATCCGCCTCCAGAGTTACACACACTGACTGACATCATTCAGACACAGGAGAACAGAACTGGGCGGCTAAAAATGAGTATGAAAATTCTCTTCACGAAAACAAGGTGTATCTGTCTGTGTGTTTGTGAGTGGACAGAGGAGCTGGCATTTTCAATGAACATCATTAACTGTAATTCTGTCAAGGCAGTGACATATTGAAGGTGTTGAGCAGTGCTCTTCTGCCAGCGAGCTGTCGCTCAGTCTCTGTCCACGCTCACTTGTTTGTTATCTCAGGTTTGATCTCCCATTCAGAAGATGAGAGATGACTGAGGTGGATGATTTAGTTTGCACTTTTGCAGTATGGCAATATTTATCAAACTGATGGTCAGTAAAAGTTTACAGCCTACAATACTGGCACACGTGTAGTTTGTGTTGTTGTGATTGTCATGCACACTGTTGAGAATGTTTTGTTTGCTACAATTTTGCAATTTTGTTTGGCTAAGCAGTTTATGTGCTGCTAGCGTCATTTTCGGAGTTTTTTCTCCTGAAAATGTGTTTATTATAAGAAATAACAGGAAAACTGATCCCAGATCAAATTCATTTTAAGCTTTCACCTCATGATCTGAGAATAGCTATTAGGCATGTACGGTACATGTATTCATACCGAACTGTCACGGTACAGACCTCGCGGTTCGGTGCATGAGGCCTTACGAAGAATACAGGCAAATCACCCCAATCCAGAAGGGGGCGCCCACTGTAATGCAACGCTGTTTGATAACTACCAGTGCCAGCAGAAGAAAAGCGAATACTGTGAGTTGCGCGCTTTAAAACAAGCCTTAGCCCACTAAACAGTGACCATGTGCTGATTCTGAACTCACGTCTCTCACATGGACTGACAAGAGCTTTGTACTCGTGTATCCTACCTCTCTCATTCTGCACAAATATTTAATAATCTTTCCATATTCACGATGCAACTTATCTGAATGCTAAACAATTTATTATATAAATTATAGGCTTTGTAAGTTACTTCAGTCACGTTGCAACTGTGACATAGAGGCGGATGCACTGATGTTTATATTTTGTTTTGATAAAGTTAAACTACCAACTTTAGCAAATGCTGGAACTGAGGTGTTTTGTGTGTGTGTGTGTGTGTGTGTGTGTGTGTGTGTTAGGAAACGTGATCATGTTTGTAACATTTTGTAATACTTCTGAATGTTAATTGTTCAATATACACAATTAATAAAAAAGTGTGTGTGCTCCAGCGCGATCACTTCAGTTATTTCCTTATACCAGCAGAATCAACTTTAAACACTTATTGTCTTATTGCTAATCACTGGATAAAGGTCTGCTTTTATTTGTGTACACTCACAATGAAAACAAAACAGATTTGATATATTATATAACAATGTAATATAGTATTATTATTAATAATTAGTATTTTCACATCTAGGTGGATTTTTTTTATTTATTTGCTTGACTGTCTGTTCAAAATAAATGAAAAGAAACTAAGCATAGTAGATTTATTGTTTTTCCCCTGCTGTACCGAAATCGTATCGAACCATGACCCCCGAACTGAGGTGTGTACCGAACCGTGACATCTGTTTACTGTGCCACCCCTAATATATATATATATATATATATACACATATACACACACACACTCACTGGTCACTTTATTAGGTACACCTTTCTACTACTGGGTTGGACCCCCTTTTGCCTTTAGAACTGCCTTAATTGGCATAGATTCAACAAGGTGTTGGAAACATTCCTCAGAGATTTTGTTCCATATTGGCATGATAGCATCACACAGTTGCTGCAGATTTGTCAGCTGCACATCCATGATGTGAATCTCCCGTTCCACCACATCCCAAAGGTGCACTATTGTATTGAAATCTGGTGACTTGTGGAGGCCATTTGTGTAAAGTGATCTCATTGTCATGTTCATGAAACTAGTCTGAGATGATTTGAGCTTTGTGACATGGTGCATTATACTGCTGGAAGTAGCCATTAGAAGATGGGTACACTGTAGTCATAAAGAGATGGACGTGGTCAGCAACAATACTCAGGTAGGCTGTGGCATTTAAACGATGCTCAATTGGTACTAAGTGGCCCAAAGTGTGCCAAGAAAATATCCCCTACACCATTACACCACCACCACCAGCCTGAACCGTTGAGACAAGGCAAGATGGATCCATGCCTTCATGTTCTTTACACCAAATTTTGACCCTACCATCTAAATGTCGCAGCAGAAATCATGACTCATCAGACCAGGCAACGTTTTTCCAATCTTCTATTGTCCAATTTTGGTGAACCTGTGTGAATTATAGCCTCTGTTTCCTGTTCTTAGCTGACAGGAGCGGCACCCGGTGTGATCTTCTGCTGCTATAGCATATCTGCTTCGGGGTTCGACGTGTTGTGCGAACTAGGTTCTCTCATTCAGAAACATGGCTTTTCATATCACTGCTATGCTGATGACACTCAAGTCTACCTCTCATTCCATCCTGATGATCCGACGATAGCTGCTCGCATCTCAGCATGTCTAGCAGACATTTCTTGCTGGATGAATGACCATCACCTTCAACTCAACCTAGCTAAGACATAACTGCCTGTGGTTTCAGCAGACCCATTGTTTCATCACAATTTCACCTTTCAATTAGGCTCATCAACCATAACTCCTTCAAAAAACAGTCAGAAACCTTGGAGTTCTGATTGATGATAAGCTGAATTTCACAGACCACACTACTAAAACTGCCCGGTCCTTTAGATTTGCATTATATAATATTAAGAAGATCAGGCCCTTTCTCTCGGAACATGCAACACAACTCCTTGTTCAGGCTCTTGTTCTGTCCAGACTTGACTATTGCAATGCTCTCTTGGCTGGTCTTCCAGCCAGTTCCATCAAACCTCTACAATTAATCCAAAATGCTGCTGCAAGATTAATCTTTAATGAGCTGAAAAGAACGCACGTCACACAGTGGCGGATGCAGAACGTGACAGGTTGGTGGGCCTGGATTAAGTCGAGGTGGGCCTGAATCTATGGGTGTTCCGAAATCAAGGCTGGGTTTCCCGATAACGTTGTTTCTTAGCGCGCTACGAAGACTCTTAAGGTTAACTTAACTGATACCATTTCTAGGCGTGTTCCCCCGAACCATACCTTAGGAAGCTGCTTAAGATATACCTTCTTACGTGCGACGTTACCCGGTGCTGTCCGGGTGATGGTGCTGAATTGGTTGATATCGATGGCTCGAGAATCAATTATTCTCTTGTGCAGGGGCTGTTTATGTGAGAAAGCGGTGTTCTTTATAAAAGAAGCGCTTCAGAAATAGATGAAATTGCATTTATTAGGACTCATGGGATATTATAAAAAATAATCCAAACTATAATAGCCTATAATAGCCTAACCTACATATTTTTAAATTGTATCATATATTGCTGCCATAATAACCATTTCAAATTTTGATGTGCTTTCGTCTCTTACCCATGTTTGTTCACTGAGGTGGAGCTGCGATGAAATAGTGTTCTTGGAAACACTTTCCAG
>CM050414.1:47067473-47107019 GCA_027564155.1 Gymnocypris eckloni scoliostomus | reverse complement strand
ATATTTGAATTTGTTCTGCATTTTACAGTGTTTCTTTAAAACAAATAGTTAATTTAACAATAATTGAAATATTTTTTCTGTATTTGACAGTTGATTAAATTTTTTAAATATTTTTTATTTTCATAATAATTGAAATATTTGTTCTGTTCGACAATAAGGTTGATTCTATTGGTTGATATCATATGTTTATGTGTGTGTATATTTATAAACACACACACACACACACACACACACACACACACACACACCACACAACACACACACACACATTCACACACACACACGCGCTCACACACACACACACACACACACACACACACACACACACGCACACACATGCACGCACACACACACACTCGCATACACAATCAAATCTAATGTTCATTACTGTAATGAGGCAATATACTGTACACACAAACACAAATGGTAGTTCATTATTTTTTCATTTGAATTAAACAAACACAATTTTTGCAAACATGCTAAAATATAAGTGGACTTAAAAATAGAATGCAAATATAATTTAGAATTTCTTCCTTTGTATTTAGGGATGAAATATGAGGGAAAAAAACGAAACAAAGATCCACCTATTTTTAAGACAATTTTATTTCACTAAGCACAGTTTAATTCCAAATACATAAATAAAATATATTTTTTTAATTACTGTAATGCAACAAAAAAGTATACCTATATACTATATATATATATATATATACATCATATGTGTATGTGTGTGCATTTGTATATGTACACACACACACACAAACACGCACGCGCAAAAACAGACACTCGCGTACAAACTCGGGCACACACACACACACACACACACACACACACACACACACACGCACACACACACACACACACACACACACACACACACACACACACACACACACACACACGAGTCAATTGGTTCAGTTCGGGGATTCAGAGCGCGTTTCGCGAGTCAATTGGTTCAGTTCGGGGATTCAAAGCGCGTTTCGCGAGTCAATTGGTTTAGTTCGGGGCTTCAGAGCGTGTTTCGTGAGTCAATTGGTTCAGTTCGGGGCTTCAGAGTGCGTTTCGCGAGTCAATTGGTTCAGGTCGGGGCTTTAGAGCGCGTTTCGCGAGTCAATTGGTTCAGTTCGGGACCTCGGAGCGCGTATCGCAAATCATTTTGTCGCAAATCATTTGATTCAGATGGGAACTTCGGAGCGCGTATCGCAAATCATTTTATCTCAAATCATTTGATTCAGATCTGAACCTCGGGAGCGCGTATCGCAAATCATTTGATTCAGATCTGAACCTCGGGAGCGCGGAGCGCAAATCATTTGATTCAAGCAGGAGGAAGAAAACCAGGAGAGCTCTGATGATAAGGAAACTGAATGTGATTCTATGATGCTCAAGACATTTTACCATACATACATTTTGTTTGTGACCTGAATAATACAATATGGTTTTAACAACCCATTTTTATTTCTCTTGAATATGTTTTGTCGTAATATGTTACTTCAGCTGTCTTTATGCTGTATCATCCAGTAAAGTATTGCACATGTTGTTGGATAATAAAGTATGGTGAATATTTTGTAAAGGGTGGTGTTTGGTACATACACCATTTTATTTTGTAAACAATACATATTACCATGAGTATTTTAATTAAGAAATGAGCATTTGGTCATATTAACGAGTCTTGTTATATAAGGGGAAGGCTGAAAGATGCATTAGAAGAGACTGCTAATTGCAGTAACTAAATTGCTACAAACACTTCATGTGTACCTGAGGATGATTTAGCAGGGAAAGATCAACATGAATCTTGTACTATGTTATAATGAAGATGAGCGTCTACATTACTGATGTCCAACACTCGAGGAGGCTTCTGCATAAATGTGCTATTATTTTAATAATAATGTATTAAATATATATTTTTTGCAAAGTTTATTTAATTTTTTTTTAAATATATTTGTATTATTTTTATATTTTATTATTTTAATAATGTTGTCTGCATTTGACAGTTTTTTTATGTATTTAATAATGATATAAATATTGAAATATTTGTTCTGCTTTTGACAAATTAGATTTGTTTAAAAATATTATTTTGATTATTTAAATATTTATTCTGTATAATGATCAAGTTGATTTTCTAAATATAATTTTAAGAATAGCTATTTTAACATTTGTTCTGTGTTTGACAATAAAGTATATTTAAAATAAATATATATTATTTGAATAATAATATAAATATTTGAGAATTTGTTCTTGCATTTTACAGTGTTTCTTTAAAACAAATAGTTAATTTAAGCAATAATTGAAATATTTTTTTTCTGTATTTGACAGTTGATTAAATTTTTTAAATATTTTTATTTTCATAATAATTGAAATATTTGTTCTGTTCACAATAATAAGGTTGATTCTATTGGTTGATATCATATAGTTTATGTGTGTGTATATTTATAAACACACACACACACACACACACACACACACACACACACACACACACACACACACACACACACACACACACACACACTCAGACACACATTCGACATTTACGCACACACGCGCCCACACGCCACAAACGTGCTCACACACACACACACACACACACACACACACACACACACACACACACGAGTCAATTGGTTCAGTTCAGGAGCTTCAGAGCGCGTTTCGAGAGTCAATTGGTTCAGTTTGGGGCTTCAGAGCGTGTTTCGCGAGTCAATTGGTTCAGTTTGGGGCTTCAGAGCACGCCAAGTCATTTGGTCAGTCTGGGCTTCAGAGCGTTTCACTCAATTGGTTCAGTTCGGGATTCAGAGCCATGAAAGTCAATTGGTCACACACACACACACACACACACACACACACACACACACACACACACACATTTGCCAAGCACGCACACACACACAAGATACACACTCATACACACGCACACACACGCCAAATAAATAAAATCTAATGTTCATTACTGTAATGAGGCAATATACTGTACACACAAACACAAATGGTAGTTCATAATTTTTCATTTGAATTAAACAAACACAATTTTGCAAACATGCTAAAATATAAGTGGACTTAAAAATAGAATGCAAATATAATTTAGAATTTCTTCCTTTGTATTTAGGGATGAAATATGAGGAAAAAAACGAAACAAAGATCCACCTATTTTTAAAACAATTTTATTTCACTAACACAGTTTAATTCCAAATACATAAATAAAATATATATTTTAATTACTGTAATGCAACAAAAGTATACCTATATACTATATATATATATATATATATAATATATATGTATGTGTGTGCATTTGTATATGTGCACACACACACACACACGCACACACACACACACACACACACACACACACACACACACACACACACACACACACACACACAGGCGGCCAGCGAATTTTGAAGGCAGGTGCTTGGGTGCTAGATCACTGACCACACGCACACGTATATATATATAATATATATATATATATATATATATATATATATATATATATATTAATGTCGCAAACTTGGAAATATTTCTGTTTTAAACCGTGAAGGCGAGCCAATGGATATTACATCAGCAACGTGAAAATTTTGCGCAAGAGGTATGCCGGTGAACGTCTTAATCTCAGTAAATTAGAGAAAGTGAAAGTAAAAACGGAATAACGGAGTAATGACGAAGCTTTCGGCATTTGACGCCGCATATTCTCTCAGAGACGAATCTACTTCAACATATACTGATATATGTTATAACGGTATACCTAGCTGTTTTAATTTATTTCCTTAATATTTCTCGTGGCCTGTACATAGTGAAAAAAGAGAAGAAAGGCAGCTATTTCGTGTTAAACAGTTTTTTTTTTTTTAAAGTCGGTGCTTAAAATAGGCTAAAGCTCTGATGATTATTTCGTTGATGTTTTATTGATGACTGCAGTGTTAATAATAGGTCTATAATTCATTGAATAATTACCTGTTTTAACATTTTATTTGAGGAGTAAAAAGTTTTTATGTATCTATCTATCTATCTATCTATCTATCTATCTATCTATATTATGTTGTATCTATAATAAATCTATTCATATTTTGTATCTATCTATCTATCTATCTATCTATCTACACACACACACTACAATTACCGGTATACTATCAATTAAATATGAGCAAATTTGGTCATATTAAATTTTTATATTAAATTATTTTATTAATCACAATTTAAGATATTTTATTAAATTAAACAAGCACAAATATTCAGCATTCAATCAAATATTCAACATATTTTGTTATATTGAAATTCATTTGAACAACATTTCAGAATTTCAGTCAAGGGCAATATAAAATGCACCCATAGCACTGGAAATATCAACTTGAAGTTGTAAATATATTTGCAGTCTCTGCATCCGCGGCAAACGCGTCTGCATTTGACTCCGTTTCAGAATCAACATATTGAAACGTTCTCAACATCGGGCAAATTTACGCTTATGTTATCATTTCACTAGAACTAAACTACAATTACGAGATCGCTTACTTGGCAGAAGGAACCGCTCCATTTTTTATTTTATAAAAGCTACGCGAAGCTAATTCACGTGACCCATCACGTCACATATATGATACATACGTAATAAGTATAAATGTTTTTATTTTATTTGTTGTTTTAAGTTATTTAACAATTTATTACAATATAGGCTGTATAAAATTGTTTCCAGAAAAATATTTGGGGATGCTATGGGGTGCTTTTGGTCTTCTTGGGGAGCTGAAGCACCTGCTAGCCCCCTCCCTAGCGCTGCCACTGCACACACACACGCACACACACACACAGACACACACACTCAGACACGCACAAACGCGCACACACACACATACACACACACACACACACACACACACACACACACACACACGAAATAATTGGTTCAGCTCGAGCTTCAGAGGCGTTTCATGCGACAATTGGTTCAGTTCGGGATTCAGAGCGCGTTTCACAAATCAATTGGTTCAGTTCGGCTTTAGAGCGTAGTCAATTGGTTCAGTTCGGGACCTCGGAGCGCGATCAAATCATTTTGTCGCAAATCATTTGATTCAGATGGGAACTTGGAGCGCATCGCAAATCATTTTATCTCAAATCATTTGATTCAGATCTGAACCTCGAGCGCGTATCGCAAATCATTTGATTCAGATCTGAACTCGAGCTGGAGCGCAAATCATTTGATTCAAGCAGGAGGAAGAAAACCAGGAGAGCTCTGATGATAAGGAAACTGAATGTGATTCTATGATGCTCAAGACATTTTACCATACATACATTTTGTTTGTGACCTGAATAATACAATATGGTTTTAACAACCCATTTTTATTTCTCTTGAATATGTTTTGTCGTAATATGTTACTTCAGCTGTCTTTATGCTGTATCATCCAGTAAAGTATTGCACATGTTGTTGGATAATAAAGTATGGTGAATATTTTGTAAAGGGTGGTGTTTGGTACATACACCATTTTATTTTGTAAACAATACATATTACCATGAGTATTTTAATTAAGAAATGAGCATTTGGTCATATTAACGAGTCTTGTTATATAAGGGGAAGGCTGAAAGATGCATTAGAAGAGACTGCTAATTGCAGTAACTAAATTGCTACAAACACTTCATGTGTACCTGAGGATGATTTAGCAGGGAAAGATCAACATGAATCTTGTACTATGTTATAATGAAGATGAGCGTCTACATTACTGATGTCCAACACTCGAGGAGGCTTCTGCATAAATGTGCTATTATTTTAATAATAATGTATTAAATATATATTTTTGCAAAGTTTATTTAATTTTTTAAATATATTTGTATTATTTTTATATTTTATTATTTAATAATGTTGTCTGCATTTGACAGTTTTTTATGTATTTAATAATGATATAAATATTGAAATATTTGTTCTGCTTTTGACAAATTAGATTTGTTTAAAAATATTATTTAGATTATTTAAATATTTATTCTGTATAATGATCAAGTTGATTTTCTAAATATTATTTTAAGAATAGCTATTTTAACATTTGTTCTGTGTTTGACAATAAAGTATATTTAAAATAAATATATATTATTTGAATAATAATATAAATATTTGAGAATTTGTTCTGCATTTTACAGTGTTTCTTTAAAACAAATAGTTAATTTAACAATAATTGAAATATTTTTTCTGTATTTGACAGTTGATTAAATTTTTTTAAATATTTTTTTATTTTCATAATAATTGAAATATTTGTTCTGTTCGACAATAAGGTTGATTCTATTGGTTGATATCATATGTTTATGTGTGTGTATATTTATAAACACACACACACACACACACACACACACACACACACACACACACACACACACACACACACACACACACACACACACACACACACACACACGCGCTCACACACACACACCACACACACACACACACACACATGCCAGCGCACGCACGCACGCGCGCATACACACTCGCGCGCACACGCACATACACACGTCAAATAAATAAAATCTAATGTTCATTGTAATGAGGCAATATACTGTACACACAAACACAAATGGTAGTTCATTATTTTTTCATTTGAATTAAACAAACACAATTTTTGCAAACATGCTAAAATATAAGTGGACTTAAAAATAGAATGCAAATATAATTTAGAATTTCTTCCTTTGTATTTAGGGATGAAATATGAGGAAAAAAAACGAAACAAAGATCCACCTATTTTTAAGACAATTTTATTTCACTAAGCACAGTTTAATTCCAAATACATAAATAAAATATATTTTTTTAATTACTGTAATGCAACAAAAAAGTATACCTATATACTATATATATATATATATATATACATCATATGTGTATGTGTGTGCATTTGTATATGTACACACACACACACACACACACACACACACACACACACACACACACACGCAAACACACACACACACACACTCGCACACGCGCATACGCGCTCGCACGCTCACAAACGCGCTCACACACATACACACACACACACACACACACACACACACACACACACACACACAAACACACACACGAGTCAATTGGTTCAGCTCGGGACAGAGCGTTTCGCGAGTCAATTGGTTCAGTTCGGGGATTCAGAGCGCGTTTCGCGAGTCAATTGGTTCAGTTCGGGGATTCAAAGCGCGTTTCGCGAGTCAATTGGTTTAGGCGTATCGCTCATTTTGTCGCAAATCATTTGATTCAGATGGGAACCTCGGAGCGCGTATCGCAAATCATTTTATCTCAAATCATTTGATTCAGATCTGAACCTCGAGCGGAGCGCAAATCATTTGATTCAAGCAGGAGGAAGAAAACCAGGAGAGCTCTGATGATAAGGAAACTGAATGTGATTCTATGATGCTCAAGACATTTTACCATACATACATTTTGTTTGTGACCTGAATAATACAATATGGTTTTAACAACCCATTTTATTTCTCTTGAATATGTTTTGTCGTAATATGTTACTTCAGCTGTCTTTATGCTGTATCCTCCAGTAAAGTATTGCACATGTTGTTGGATAATAAAGTATGGTGAATATTTTGTAAAGGGTGGTGTTTGGTACATACACCATTTTATTTTGTAAACAATACATATTACCATGAGTATTTTAATTAAGAAATGAGCATTTGGTCATATTAACGAGTCTTGTTATATAAGGGAAGGCTGAAAGATGCATTAGAAGAGACTGCTAATTGCAGTAACTAAATTGCTACAAACACTTCATGTGTACCTGAGGATGATTTAGCAGGGAAAGATCAACATGAATCTTGTACTATGTTATAATGAAGATGAGCGTCTACATTACTGATGTCCAACACTCGAGGAGGCTTCTGCATAAATGTGCTATTATTTTAATAATAATGTATTAAATATATATTTTTGCAAAGTTTATTTAATTTTTTAAATATATTTGTATTATTTTATATTTTATTATTTTAATAATGTTGTCTGCATTTGACAGTTTTTTATGTATTTAATAATGATATAAATATTGAAATATTTGTTCTGCTTTTGACAAATTAGATTTGTTTAAAAATATTATTTAGATTATTTAAATATTTATTCTGTATAATGATCAAGTTGATTTTCTAAATATTATTTTAAGAATAGCTATTTTAACATTTGTTCTGTGTTTGACAATAAAGTATATTTAAAATAAATATATATTATTTGAATAATAATATAAATATTTGAGAATTTGTTCTGCATTTTACAGTGTTTCTTTAAAACAAATAGTTAATTTAACAATAATTGAAATATTTTTTCTGTATTTGACAGTTGATTAAATTTTTTTAAATATTTTTTATTTTCATAATAATTGAAATATTTGTTCTGTTCGACAATAAGGTTGATTCTATTGGTTGATATCATATGTTTATGTGTGTGTATATTTATAAACACACACACACACACACACACACACACACACACACACACACACACACACACACACACACACACACACACACACACACACTCACACACACACACACACTCACGCACACACACGCGCACACACACACACACACACACACACACACACATGCCAGCGCACGCACGCACGCACGCACACACACGTCAAATAAATCAAATCTAATGTTCATTACTGTAATGAGGCAATATACTGTACACACAAACACAAATGGTAGTTCATTATTTTTTCATTTGAATTAAACAAACACAATTTTTGCAAACATGCTAAAATATAAGTGGACTTAAAAATAGAATGCAAATATAATTTAGAATTTCTTCCTTTGTATTTAGGGAAGAAATATGAGGAAAAAAAACGAAACAAAGATCCACCTATTTTTAAGACAATTTTATTTCACTAAGCACAGTTTAATTCCAAATACATAAATAAAATATATATTTTTAATTACTGTAATGCAACAAAAAGTATACCTATATACTATATATATATATATATATATATATGTATGTGTGTGCATTTGTATATGTACACACACACACACAAACATGCACGCGAAAACAGACACTCACAGTACAAACTCGGCACACACACACACACACACACACACACACACACACACACACACACACACACACACACACACACACACACACACACGCACGGCATGCGCACACGCACACACTGCACACACACACACACACACACACACACACACACACACATTGGTTCAGCTCGGGACACACACACACACACACAGAGTCAATTGGTTCAGTTTCGAGCTTCAGAGCGTGTTTCGCGAGTCAATTTGGTTCAGTTCGGGCTTCAGAGCGCGTTTCGCGAGTCAATTGGTTCAGTTCGGGGATTCAGAGCGCGTTTCGCAAGTAAATTGGTTCAGATCGGGGCTTCAGAGCGCGTTTCGCAGTCAATTGGTCACACACACACACACACACACACACACACACACACGCAAATCACACACAAATCATTTGATTCAGATCTGAACGCTCAAACGCGCTCGCACACATCATTTGATTCAGTCAATTGGTTCAGTTCAGGGATTCAGAGCGCAAATCATTTGATTCAAGCAGGAGGAAGAAAACCAGGAGAGCTCTGATGATAAGGAAACTGAATGTGATTCTATGATGCTCAAGACATTTTACCATACATACATTTTGTTTGTGACCTGAATAATACAATATGGTTTTAACAACCCATTGGTTTTATTTCTCTTGAATATGTTTTGTCGTAATATGTTACTTCAGCTGTCTTTTATGCTGTATCATCCAGTAAAGTATTGCACATGTTGTTGGATAATAAAGTATGGTGAATATCAGATGGTGGTGTTTGGTACATATCGCAAACCATTTTATCTCAAACAATTTGATTCAGATATGAACCATCGAGTTCATTTGATTAAGATATGAAGCATTTGGTAAATCATTTGATTCAAGCAGGAGGAAGGCTGAAAGATGCTTGGATGATAAGGAAACTGAATGTGATTCTAAATGCTCAAGACATTTTACCATATATACATGTGTGACCTGAATAATACAATATGGTTTTAACAACCCATGAATTTCTCTTGAATATGTTTTGTCGTAATATGTTACTTCAGCTGTCTTTATGCTGTATCATCCAGTAGATAATAAAGTATGGTGAATATTTTGTAAAGGGTGGTGTTTGGTACATACACCATTTTATTTTGTAAACAATACATATTACCATGAGTATTTTAATTAAGAAATGAGCATTTGGTCATATTAACGAGTCTTGTTATATAAGGGAAGGCTGAAAGATGCATTAGAAGAGACTGCTAATTGCAGTAACTAAATTGCTACAAACACTTCATGTGTACCTGAGGATGATTTAGCAGGAAAGATCAACATGAATCTTGTACTATGTTATAATGAAGATGAGCGTCTACATTACTGATGTCCAACACTCGAGGAGGCTTCTGCATAAATGTGCTATTATTTTAATAATAATGTATTAAATATATATTTTTGCAAAGTTTATTTAATTTTTTAAATATATTTGTATTATTTTTATATTTTATTATTTTAATAATGTTGTCTGCATTTGACAGTTTTTATGTATTTAATAATGATATAAATATTGAAATATTTGTTCTGCTTTTGACAAATTAGATTTGTTTAAAAATATTATTTAGATTATTTAAATATTTATTCTGTATAATGATCAAGTTGATTTTCTAAATATTATTTTAAGAATAGCTATTTTAACATTTGTTCTGTGTTTGACAATAAAGTATATTTAAAATAAATATATATTATTTGAATAATAATATAAATATTTGAGAATTTGTTCTGCATTTTACAGTGTTTCTTTAAAACAAATAGTTAATTTAACAATAATTGAAATATTTTTTCTGTATTTGACAGTTGATTAAATTTTTTAAATATTTTTTATTTTCATAATAATTGAAATATTTGTTCTGTTCGACAATAAGGTTGATTCTATTGGTTGATATCATATGTTTATGTGTGTATATTTATAAACACACACACACACACACACACACACACACACACTCAGACACACACACACACATTTACGCACACACGCGCACACACACACACACACGCACACACACACACACACACACACACACACATGCCACACACACCATACACACTGCGCACACGCACACACACACAATAAATCAAATCTAATGTTCATTACTGTAATGAGGCAATATACTGTACACACAAACACAAATGGTAGTTCATTATTTTTCATTTGAATTAAACAAACACAATTTTTGCAAACATGCTAAAATATAAGTGGACTTAAAATAGAATGCAAATATAATTTAGAATTTCTTCCTTTGTATTTAGGGATGAAATATGAGGAAAAAACGAAACAAAGATCCACCTATTTTTAAGACAATTTTATTTCACTAAGCACAGTTTAATTCCAAATACATAAATAAAATATATTTTTTAATTACTGTAATGCAACAAAAAGTAATATACTATATATATATATATATATATATAGATCATATGTGTATGTGTGTGCATTTGTATATGTACACACACACACACAAACACGCACGCGCAAAACAGACACTGCATACAAACTCGCACACACACACACACACACACACACACACACACACACACACACAAACACACACACACACACACATAAAACACCACGCAGCAGTTCTCACGCTTTCGAGCTCACACATACACACACACACACACACACACACACACACACACACACACACAAACACACACACACACACACGAGTCAATTGGTTTAGTTCGGGCTTCAGAGCGTGTTTCGTGAGTCAATTGGTTCAGTTCGGGCTTCAGAGCGTTTCAGTCAATTGGTTCAGTTCGGAGCTTCAGAGCGCGTTTCGCGAGTCAATTGGTTCAGTTCGGGACCTCGGAGCGCGTATCGCAAATCATTTTGTCGCAAATCATTTGATTCAAGCAGGAGGAAGAAAACCAGGAGAGCTCTGATGATAAGGAAACTGAATGTGATTCTATGATGCTCAAGACATTTTACCATACATACATTTTGTTTGTGACCTGAATAATACAATATGGTTTTAACAACCCATTTTTATTTCTCTTGAATATGTTTTGTCGTAATATGTTACTTCAGCTGTCTTTATGCTGTATCCTCCAAGTATTGCACATGTTGTTGGATAATAAAGTATGGTGAATATTTTGTAAAGGGTGGTGTTTGGTACATACACCATTTTATTTTGTAAACAATACATATTACCATGAGTATTTTAATTAAGAAATGAGCATTTGGTCATATTAACGAGTCTTGTTATATAAGGGGAAGGCTGAAAGATGCATTAGAAGAGACTGCTAATTGCAGTAACTAAATTGCTACAAACACTTCATGTGTACCTGAGGATGATTTAGCAGGGAAAGATCAACATGAATCTTGTACTATGTTATAATGAAGATGAGCGTCTACATTACTGATGTCCAACACTCGAGGAGGCTTCTGCATAAATGTGCTATTATTTTAATAATAATGTATTAAATATATATTTTTTGCAAAGTTTATTTAATTTTTTTAAATATATTTGTATTATTTTATATTTTATTATTTTAATAATGTTGTCTGCATTTGACAGTTTTTTATGTATTTAATAATGATATAAATATTGAAATATTTGTTCTGCTTTTGACAAATTAGATTTGTTTAAAAATATTATTTAGATTATTTAAATATTTATTCTGTATAATGATCAAGTTGATTTTCTAAATATTATTTTAAGAATAGCTATTTTAACATTTGTTCTGTGTTTGACAATAAAGTATATTTAAAATAAATATATATTATTTGAATAATAATATAAATATTTGAGAATTTGTTCTGCATTTTACAGTGTTTCTTTAAAACAAATAGTTAATTTAACAATAATTGAAATATTTTTTCTGTTCGACAATAAGGTTTATTCTATTGGTTGATATCATATGTTTATGTGTGTGTATATTTATAAACACACACACACACACACACACACACACACACACACACACACACACACACACACACACACACACACACACACACACACACACACACACACACACACACACACACACACACACATGCCATTTACGCACACACGCACACACACACACACACGCCACACACACACACACGTCAAATAAATCAAATCTAATGTTCATTACTGTAATGAGGCAATATACTGTACACACAAACACAAATGGTAGTTCATTATTTTTTCATTTGAATTAAACAAACACAATTTTTGCAAACATGCTAAAATATAAGTGGACTTAAAAATAGAATGCAAATATAATTTAGAATTTCTTCCTTTGTATTTAGGGATGAAATATGAGGAAAAAACGAAACAAAGATCCACCTATTTTTAAGACAATTTTATTTCACTAAGCACAGTTTAATTCCAAATACATAAATAAAATATATTTTTTTAATTACTGTAATGCAACAAAAAAGTATACCTATATACTATATATATATATATATATATATATACATCATATGTGTATGTGTGTGCATTTGTATATGTACACACACACACAAACACGCACGCGCAAAAACAGACACTCGCGTACAAACTCGGGCACACGCACACACACACACACACACACACACACACACACACACACACACACACACACACACACACATAGCACGCGCACACGCATAGCGCTCGCACGCTCACAAACGCGCTCACACACACACACACACACACACACACACACACACACACACACACACACACACACACACACACACACACACACACACGAGTCAATTGGTTCAGTTCGGAGCTTCAGAGCGCGTTTCGCGAGTCAATTGGTTCAGTTCGGGGATTCAGAGCGCGTTTCGCGAGTCAATTGGTTCAGTTCGGGATTCAGAGCGCGTTTCGCGAGTCAATTGGTTCAGTTCGGGCTTCGAGCGCGTTTCGCAGTCAATTGGTTTAGTTCGGGGCTTCAGAACGTTTTGATTCAATTGGTTCAGGCTTGCGTTTAAATCATTTGTTCAGACAAATCATTTGATTCAAGCAGGAGGAAGAAAACCAGGAGAGCTCTGATGATAAGGAAACTGAATGTGATTCTATGATGCTCAAGACATTTTACCATACATACATTTTGTTTGTGACCTGAATAATACAATATGGTTTTAACAACCCATTTTTATTTCTCTTGAATATGTTTTGTCGTAATATGTTACTTCAGCTGTCTTTATGCTGTATCATCCAGTAAAGTATTGCACATGTTGTTGGATAATAAAGTATGGTGAATATTTTGTAAAGGGTGGTGTTTGGTACATACACCATTTTATTTTGTAAACAATACATATTACCATGAGTATTTTAATTAAGAAATGAGCATTTGGTCATATTAACGAGTCTTGTTATATAAGGGGAAGGCTGAAAGATGCATTAGAAGAGACTGCTAATTGCAGTAACTAAATTGCTACAAACACTTCATGTGTACCTGAGGATGATTTAGCAGGGAAAGATCAACATGAATCTTGTACTATGTTATAATGAAGATGAGCGTCTACATTACTGATGTCCAACACTCGAGGAGGCTTCTGCATAAATGTGCTATTATTTTAATAATAATGTATTAAATATATATTTTTTGCAAAGTTTATTTAATTTTTTTAAATATATTTGTATTATTTTTATATTTTATTATTTTAATAATGTTGTCTGCATTTGACAGTTTTTTATGTATTTAATAATGATATAAATATTGAAATATTTGTTCTGCTTTTGACAAATTAGATTTGTTTAAAAATATTATTTAGATTATTTAAATATTTATTCTGTATAATGATCAAGTTGATTTTCTAAATATTATTTTAAGAATAGCTATTTTAACATTTGTTCTGTGTTTGACAATAAAGTATATTTAAAATAAATATATATTATTTGAATAATAATATAAATATTTGAGAATTTGTTCTGCATTTTACAGTGTTTCTTTAAAACAAATAGTTAATTTAACAATAATTGAAATATTTTTTCTGTATTTGACAGTTGATTAAATTTTTTAAATATTTTTTTATTTTCATAATAATTGAAATATTTGTTCTGTTCGACAATAAGGTTGATTCTATTGGTTGATATCATATGTTTATGTGTGTGTATATTTATAAACACACACACACACACACACACACACACACACACACACACACACACACACACACATTCGCACATTTACGCACACACGCGCTCACACACACACACACACGCGCTCACACACACACACACACACACACACACACACACACGCACGCACACACACACACACACACACACACGTCAAATAAATCAAATCTAATGTTCATTACTGTAATGAGGCAATATACTGTACACACAAACACAAATGGTAGTTCATTATTTTTTCATTTGAATTAAACAAACACAATTTTTGCAAACATGCTAAAATATAAGTGGACTTAAAAATAGAATGCAAATATAATTTAGAATTTCTTCCTTTGTATTTAGGGATGAAATATGAGGAAAAAAAACGAAACAAAGATCCACCTATTTTTAAGACAATTTTATTTCACTAAGCACAGTTTAATTCCAAATACATAAATAAAATATATTTTTTTAATTACTGTAATGCAACAAAAAAGTATACCTATATACTATATATATATATATATATATACATCATATGTGTATGTGTGTGCATTTGTATATGTACACACACACACACAAACACGCACACATACACACACACACACACACACACACACACACACACACACACACACACACACACACACACGCAAACACACACATATCGTGCACACATACGCGCTCGCGCTCACGCTCACACGCTCACACACACACACACACACACACACACACACACACACACACACACACACACACACACACACACACACACACACACACACGAGTCAATTGGTTCAGTTCAGATTCAAAGCGCGTTTCGCGAGTCAATTGGTTTAGTTCGGGCTTCAGAGTGGTTTCGTGAGTCAATTGGTTCAGGTCGGGCTTTCAGAGTGCGTTTCGCGAGTCAATTGGTTCAGTTCGGGACCTAGAGCGCGTATCGCAAATCATTTTGTCGCAAATCATTTGATTCAGATGAACCTCGGAGCGCGTATCGCAAATCATTTTATCTCAAATCATTTGATTCAGATCTGAACCTCCCAGGAGAGCTCTGATGATAAGGAAACTGAATGTGATTCTATGATGCTCAAGACATTTTACCATACATACATTTTGTTTGTGACCTGAATAATACAATATGGTTTTAACAACCCATTTTTATTTCTCTTGAATATGTTTTGTCGTAATATGTTACTTCAGCTGTCTTTATGCTGTATCATCCAGTAAAGTATTGCACATGTTGTTGGATAATAAAGTATGGTGAATATTTTGTAAAGGGTGGTGTTTGGTACATACACCATTTTATTTTGTAAACAATACATATTACCATGAGTATTTTAATTAAGAAATGAGCATTTGGTCATATTAACGAGTCTTGTTATATAAGGGAAGGCTGAAAGATGCATTAGAAGAGACTGCTAATTGCAGTAACTAAATTGCTACAAACACTTCATGTGTACCTGAGGATGATTTAGCAGGAAAGATCAACATGAATCTTGTACTATGTTATAATGAAGATGAGCGTCTACATTACTGATGTCCAACACTCGAGGAGGCTTCTGCATAAATGTGCTATTATTTTAATAATAATGTATTAAATATATATTTTTTGTTTATTTAATTTTTTAAATATATTTGTATTATTTTATATTTTATTATTTTAATAATGTTGTCTGCATTTGACAGTTTTTATGTATTTAATAATGATATAAATATTGAAATATTTGTTCTGCTTTTGACAAATTAGATTTGTTTAAAAATATTATTTAGATTATTTAAATATTTATTCTGTATAATGATCAAGTTGATTTTCTAAATATTATTTTAAGAATAGCTATTTTAACATTTGTTCTGTGTTTGACAATAAAGTATATTTAAAATAAATATATATTATTTGAATAATAATATAAATATTTGAGAATTTGTTCTGCATTTTACAGTGTTTCTTTAAAACAAATAGTTAATTTAACAATAATTGAAATATTTTTTCTGTATTTGACAGTTGATTAAATTTTTTTAAATATTTTTTTATTTTCATAATAATTGAAATATTTGTTCTGTTCGACAATAAGGTTGATTCTATTGGTTGATATCATATGTTTATGTGTGTGTATATTTATAAACACACACACACACACACACACACACACACACACACTCAGACACACACATTCGCACATTTACGCACACACTCACACACACACACAACACACACACACACACACACACACACACACACACACACACACATGCCAGCGCACGCACGCACGCACGCACACACACTCGCGCGCACACGCACACACAAACACACACACACGTCAAATAAATCAAATCTAATGTTCATTACTGTAATGAGGCAATATACTGTACACACAAACACAAATGGTAGTTCATTATTTTTTCATTTGAATTAAACAAACACAATTTTTGCAAACATGCTAAAATATAAGTGGACTTAAAAATAGAATGCAAATATAATTTAGAATTTCTTCCTTTGTATTTAGGGATGAAATATGAGGAAAAAAAAACGAAACAAAGATCCACCTATTTTTAAGACAATTTTATTTCACTAAGCACAGTTTAATTCCAAATACATAAATAAAATATATTTTTTTAATTACTGTAATGCAACAAAAAAGTATACCTATATACTATATATATATATATATATACATCATATGTGTATGTGTGTGCATTTGTATATGTACACACACACACACACACACACACGCACGCGCAAAAACAGACACTCGCGTACAAACTCACACGCACACACACACACACACACACACACACACACACACACACACACACACACACACACACAGTCATGTTCACACACGAGTCAATTGGTTCAGTTGGCAAATCATGACTTGATTCAGATCGCTTCACGAGTCAATTATCTTCATTTGATTCAGATCTGAACCTCAGCACTGATTCATTTGATTCAGAATGCGGGGTGGAGATTCGCAAATCAGCTTCAGAGCTCCAAAGACATTTTACCATACATACATTTTGTTTGTGACCTGAATAATACAATATGGTTTTAACAACCCATTTTATTTCTCTTGAATATGTTTTGTCGTAATATGTTACTTCAGCTGTCTTTTGCTGTATCCTCCAAGTATTGCACATGTTGTTGGACTAATAAAGTATGGTGAATATTTTTGTAAAGGGTGGTGTACATACACCATTTTATTTTGTAAACAATACATATTACCATGAGTATTTTAATTAAGAAATGAGCATTTGGTCATATTAACGAGTCTTGTTATATAAGGGAAGGCTGAAAGATGCATTAGAAGAGACTGCTAATTGCAGTAACTAAATTGCTACAAACACTTCATGTGTACCTGAGGATGATTTAGCAGGAAAGATCAACATGAATCTTGTACTATGTTATAATGAAGATGAGCGTCTACATTACTGATGTCCAACACTGAGGAGGCTTCTGCATAAATGTGCTATTATTTTAATAATAATGTATTAAATATATATTTTTTGCAAAGTTTATTTAATTTTTTTAAATATATTTGTATTATTTTTATATTTTATTATTTTAATAATGTTGTCTGCATTTGACAGTTTTTTATGTATTTAATAATGGTATAAATATTTAAATATTTGTTCTGCTTTTGACAAATTAGATTTGTTTAAAAATATTATTTAGATTATTTAAATATTTATTCTGTATAATGACACAAGTTGATTTTCTAAATATTATTTTAAGAATAGCTATTTTACACATTTGTTCTGTGTTTGACAATAAAGTATATTTAAAATAACACACATATATTATTTGAATAATAATATAAATATTTGAGAATTTGTTCTGCATTTTCAGTGTTTCTTTAAAACAAATAGTTAATTTAACAATAATTGAAATATTTTTTTCTGTATTTGACAGTTGATTAAATTTTTTAAATATTATTTTCGTGATTTTCATAATATTTGAAATATTTGTTCTGTTCGACAATAAGGTTGCGTTGGTTGATATCAATTGGTTCAGGTCGGGCTTTATACACACACACACACACACACACACACACACACACACACACACACACACACACACACACACACACACACACACACAGACACACATTCATTTTATCTCAAATCATTTGATTCACACACACACACACGCTCACACACACACACACACACACACACACAGATCTGACACATGCCAGCGCACGCACACACACATTTGATTCAAGCAGGAGGACAAAAACACACAGCTCTGATGATAAATCAAATCTGAATGTTCATTACTGTAATGCAATATACATTGTACACACAAACACATAATGGTAGTTCATTATTTTTTCATTTGAATTAATACAAACACAATGGTTTTAAAACATGCTTTATAAGTGGACTTAAAATAGAATGCAAATATAATTTAGAATTTCTTCCTTTGTATTTAGGGATGAAATATGAGGAAAAAAATGTTGTTGGAAACAAAGATCCACCTATTTTTAAGACAATTTTATTTCACTACACCATTTTAATTCCAAATACATAAATAATATATATTTTTTAATTACTGTAATGTTAATTAAGTATAATGAGCATATATATATATATATATACATCTATGTGTATATGTGGAAGGCTGAAAGATGCATTACACACAGACACGCACGCGCAAAAACAGACACTGCACAACACTTCATGTGTACCACGCACACACACACACACACACACACACACAACACACACACGAGTCAATTGGTTCAGTTCGAGATGAGCGCGTTTCGCGAGTCAATTGATGTCAGTTCGAGGATTCAGAGCTGCTTTAGTCAATGTGTTCAGTTTTAATAATAATGTATTAAATCATATATTTTTGCAAAAGTTTGATTCAGATGGTTTTTAAATATATTTGTATTATCGCTTTATACTTTATTATCTCAAATAATGTTGATTCAGATCTGAATAATGATATAAATATTCGCAAATCATTTGATTCAGATCTGAACCTTTTGACAAATTAGATTTGTTTAAAAATATTATTTAGATTATTTAAATATTTATTCTAGGAAATGATCAAGTTGATTTTCTATGATGCTCAAGACATTTTACCATACATACATTTTTGTTTGTGACCTGAATAAATATATTTAAAATAAATTTTATATTATTTGAATAATAATATAAATATTTGAATATGTTGTTCTGCATTTATCATCCAGTAAATAGTTGCAACGTTGTTAAATAAAGTATGGTGAATATTTTGTAAAGGGTGGTGTTTGGTACATAAATATTTTTTATTTTCATAATAATTGAAATATTTGTATCTGTTCAATTAAGGTTGAGCATTGGTCATATTAACGATGTGTGTGTTATATTTATAAACACACACACACACACACACACACACACACACACAGTAACTAAAGACACACACACTTCATTTGTACACTGAGGACACACACAGGGACAAGATCAACACACACACACACATGCCAGCGCACGCACGCACATGCACGCACACACACTGCGCACACGCACACACAAACACACACACACGTCAAATAAATCAAATCTAATGTTCATTACTGTAATGAGGCAATATACTGTACACACAAACACAAATAGTTCATTATTTTTCATTTGAATTAAAACAAATACAATTTTTGCAAACATGCTAAAATATAAGTGGACTTAAAAAATAGAATGCAAATATAATTTAGAATTTTTCCTTTGTATTTAGGGATGAAATATAAAAACGAAACAAAGATCCACCTATTTTTAAGACAATTTTATTTCACTAAGCACAGTTTAATTCCAAATACATAAATAAAATATATTTTTTTAATTACTGTAATGCAAATAAAAAGTATATTTTATATATATATATATATATATATATATATATATACATCATATTTGTATGTGTGTGCATTTGTATATGTACACACACACACAAACACGCACGCGCAAAACAGACACTCGCATAAACGAGACACGTACACACACACACACACACACACACACACACACACACACACACACACACACACACACGCAAACACACACACACACATAAACTCGCACACGCGCATACGCGCTGGCACGCTCACAAACGCGCTCACACACATACACACACACACACACACACACACACACACACACACACACATTCGCACATTTACGCACACACGCGCTCACACACACACACACACACACATGCCAGCGCACGCACGCACGCACGCACACACACTCGCGCATACACACTCGAGCGCACACGCACACACAAACACACACACACGTCAAATAAATCAAATCTAATGTTCATTACTGTAATGAGGCAATATACTGTACACACAAACACAAATGGTAGTTCATTATTTTTTCAGTTGAATTAAACAAACACAATTTTTGCAAACATGCTAAAATATAAGTGGACTTAAAAATAGAATGCAAATATAATTTAGAATTTCTTCCTTTGTATTTAGGGATGAAATATGAGGAAAAAACGAAGCACAGTTTAATTCCAAATACATAAATTTTAATTACTGTAATGCAAATACTATACTATATATATATATATATATCACACACACACACAAACACGCACGCCACACACACACACACACACCAGCTCCAATTGGTTCAGTTCGGGATTCAGAGCGTTTCGCGAGTCAATTGGTTCCAATTGGTTCAGGTCGGGGCTTTAGAGCGCGTTTCACAGTCAATTGGTTCAGTTTGGGATGATTCAAGCAGTGATTCTATGATGCTCAAGACATTTTACCATACATACATTTTGTTTGTGACCTGAATAATACAATATGGTTTTAACAACCCATTTTATTTGAATATGTTATATTTAGTAATATGTTACTGGAGCTGTCTTTACAGCTGTATTGTAAAACAAATATTAAATGTAACAATGTATGGATATTTTTTTGATATTTTGACATTGTTTAAATATCATTTTGGTCATTTATTTTATAATTAAGGAAATATTTGTTGCATTTCGACAATAAATTGAAATTGGTTGATATTTCAAGAGCATGAATGTGTATATTTAATAAACAATGTATTAAATATATATTTTTGCAAAGTTTATTTAATTTTAAATATATTTGTATTATTTTATATTTTATTATTTTAATAATGTTGTCTGCATTTGACAGTTTTTATGTATTTAATAATGATATAAATATTGAAATATTTGTTCTGCTTTTGACAAATTAGATTTGTTTAAAAATATTATTTTGATTATTTAAATATTTATTCTGTATAATGATCAAGTTGATTTTCTAAATATTAATTTTAAGAATAGCTATTTTAACATTTGTTCTGTGTTTGACAATAAAGTATATTTAAAATAAATATATATTATTTGAATAATAATATAAATATTTGAGAATTTGTTCTGCATTTTACAGTGTTTCTTTAAAACAAATAGTTAATTTAACAATAATTGAAATATTTTTTCTGTATTTGACAGTTGATTAAATTTTTTAAATATTTTTTTATTTTCATAATAATTGAAATATTTGTTCTGTTCGACAATAAGGTTGATTCTATTGGTTGATATATGTTTATGTGTGTATATTTATAAACACACACACACACACACACACACACACACACACACACACACACACACACACACACACACACAGACACACACATTCGCACATTTACGCACACACGCGCTCACACACACACACACACGCGCTCACACACACACACACACACACACATGCCAGCGCACGCACGCACGCACGCACACACACTTACTGTAATGAGGCAATATACTGTACACACAAACACAAATGGTAGTTCATTATTTTTTCATTTGAATTAAACAAACACAATTTTTGCAAACATGCTAAAATATAAGTGGACTTAAAAATAGAATGCAAATATAATTTAGAATTTCTTCCTTTGTATTTAGGGATGAAATATGAGGAAAAAAACGAAACAAAGATCCACCTATTTTTAAGACAATTTTATTTCACTAAGCACAGTTTAATTCCAAATACATAAATAAAATATATTTTTTTAATTACTGTAATGCAACAAAAAAGTATACCTATATACTATATATATATATATACATCATATGTGTATGTGTGTGCATTTGTATATGTACACACACACACAAACACGCACGCGCAAAAACAGACACTCGCGTACAAACTCGGGCACACGCACACACACACACACACACACACACACACACACACACACACACACACACACACACACACACACACACACACACACACACACATACACACACACACACACACACACACACACACACACACACACAAACACACACACACACATTGGTTCAGTTCGCGCCATACGCTGCGCAGAAACGCCGCACACATTCAGCACACACACACACACACACACAATTGGTTCAGTTCGAGCTTCAAAGCGTTTCGCGAGTCAATTGGTTTAGTTCGGGGCTTCAGAGCGTGTTTCGTGAGTCAATTGGTTCAGTTCGGGCTTCAGAGTGCGTTTGAGTCAATTGGTTCAGGTCGGGCTTTAGAGCGTTTCGCGAGTCAATTGGTTCAGTTCGGGACCTCGGAGCGCGTATCGCAAATCATTTTGTCGCAAATCATTTGATTCAGATGGGAACTTCGGAGCGCTTTCGCAAATCATTTTATCTCAAATCATTTGATTCAGATCTGAACCTCGAGCAAATCATTTGATTCAAGCAGGAGGAAGAAAACCAGGAGAGCTCTGATGATAAGGAAACTGAATGTGATTCTATGATGCTCAAGACATTTTACCATACATACATTTTGTTTGTGACCTGAATAATACAATATGGTTTTAACAACCCATTTATATTTCTCTTGAATATGTTTTGTCGTAATATGTTACTTCAGCTGTCTTTATGCTGTATCATCCAGTAAAGTATTGCACATGTTGTTGGATAATAAAGTATGGTGAATATTTTGTAAAGGGTGGTGTTTGGTACATACACCATTTTTATTTTGTAAACAATATATTACAATTAGTATTTTAATTAAGAAATGAGCATTTGGTCATATTAAGCTTGTTATATAAGCATGTGTACCTGAGGATGATTTAGCAGGAAAGATCAACATGAATCTTGTACTATGTTATAATGAAGATGAGCGTCTACATTACTGATGTCCAACACTCGAGGAGGCTTCTGCATAAATGTGCTATTATTTTAATAATAATGTATTAAATATATATTTTTGCAAAGTTTATTTAATTTTTTAAATATATTTGTATTATTTTTATATTTTATTATTTTAATAATGTTGTCTGCATTTGACAGTTTTTATGTATTTAATAATGATATAAATATTGAAATATTTGTTCTGCTTTTGACAAATTAGATTTGTTTAAAAATATTATTTAGATTATTTAAATATTTATTCTGTATAATGATCAAGTTGATTTTCTAAATATTATTTTAAGAATAGCTATTTTAACATTTGTTCTGTGTTTGACAATAAAGTATATTTAAAATAAATATATATTATTTGAATAATAATATAAATATTTGAGAATTTGTTCTGCATTTTACAGTGTTTCTTTAAAACAAATAGTTAATTTAACAATAATTGAAATATTTTTCTGTATTTGACAGTTGATTAAATTTTTTAAATATTTTTTATTTTCATAATAATTGAAATATTTGTTCTGTTCGACAATAAGGTTGATTCTATTGGTTGATATCATATGTTTATGTGTGTGTATATTTATAAACACACACACACACACACACACACACACACACACACACACACACACACACACACATTTACGCACACACACACACACACACACACACGCGCTCACACACACACACACACACACATGCCAGCGCACGCACGCACACACACTCGCGCATACACACTCGCGCACACGCACACACACATCAAATAAATAAAATCTAATGTTCATTACTGTAATGAGGCAATATACTGTACACACAAACACATGGTAGTTCATTATTTTTCATTTGAATTAAACAAACACAATTTTTGCAAACATGCTAAAATATAAGTGGACTTAAAATAGAATGCAAATATAATTTAGAATTTCTTCCTTTGTATTTAGGGATGAAATATGAGGAAAAAAACGAAACAAAGATCCACCTATTTTTAAGACAATTTTATTTCACTAAGCACAGTTTAATTCCAAATACATAAATAAAATATTTTTTAATTACTGTAATGCAACAAAAAGTATACCTATATACTA
The DNA here is from genome assembly GCA_027564155.1 of Gymnocypris eckloni scoliostomus. Lineage (NCBI taxonomy): Eukaryota > Metazoa > Chordata > Actinopteri > Cypriniformes > Cyprinidae > Gymnocypris > Gymnocypris eckloni. The sequence continues at coordinate 47,081,711 of CM050414.1, read as the reverse complement.
TATATATATATATATATATATATATATGCTTCATATTGTATGTGTGCATTTGTACTATTACACACACACACAAAAATGCGTTAAACACGACACTCGCAGAATCAGCTACACACACACACACACACACACACACACACACACACACACACACACACACACACACAGCACACACGCATTGACTTCAATGGGGCTGCTTCACAAACAGCAGTGCTTACACACACAACACACACACACACACACACACACACACACACACACACACACACTCTGGGATGAATGGAGAGTGGGCTGGCCCGGATTGCCGCTGTTCGGGATTGGAGGTCTGTCATCTCTTTAATCCACTTTTATGTCAATTGGTTTAGTTCGGGCTTCAGAGCGTTATAAAAAGTCGTGGTTTATTCGGGCTTCAGTTTGCTAGTCAATTGGTTCAGGTCGGGCTTTTAGAGAGTCGTTTTTTTTTTATAAATAAATGGTTCAGGAGGCGCAGCCTCGCAAATGCAAATCATTTGATTCAGATGGGCGTGGCGCGTGGTCTTATTATGACGCATATCATTTGATTCAGATCTGAACTCAGTCCCATCGCAAATTTTGCATTCAGATCGAAGACAAACTGCTGCAACCTTCATCGTATATTTCAAGCAGGAGGAAGAAACCAGGAGAGCTCTGATGATAAGGAAATGACATGTGATTCTATGATGCTCAAGACATTTTACCATACATACATTTTGTTTGTGACCTGAATAATACAATATGGTTTTAACAACCCATTTTTATTTCTCTTGAATATGTTTTGTCGTAATATGTTACTTCAGCTGTCTTTATGCTGTATCATCCAGTAAAGTGAAACAATGGGCCAATGCACATGTTGTTGGATTTTGAGAGGACACTGGTCAAGTCACTGGTACATACACCATTTTATTTTGTAAACAATACATATTACCATGAGTATTTTAATTAAAAATGAGCATTTGGTCATATAACGAGTGGACTTGTTATATAAGGGGAAGGCTGAAAGATGCATTAGAAGAGACTGCTAATTGCAGTAACTAAATATATATATATATATATATATACCTGAGGATGATGTGTATGTGTGATCAACATGAATCTTGTACTATGTTACACACACACATGAGCGCATTACTGATGTCCAACACAGAGGCTTCTGCATAAATGTGCTATTATTTTAATAATAATGTATTAAATATATATTTTTACACACAGTTTATTTATTTTTAAATATGTATTATTTTTTATATTTTATTATTTTAATAATGTTGTCTGCACACAAGTCAATTGACAGTTTTATGTATTTAATAATGATATAAATATTGAAATATTTTCAGTTCGGGCTTCAAATTAGAGTCAAATATTTCAGTTATTTAAATATTCTGTATAATGATCAATTGATTCAGTTCAAATATAATTTTAAGCGCTTCGCGAGTAACATTTGTTCTGTGTTTGACAATAAAGTATATTTTTAAATATATATTATTTGAATAATAATATAAATATTTGAGAATTTGTTCTGCATTTTGACAGTGTTTCTTTTTTGATGTTAATTTCAGATAATTGAAATATTTGGTTCTGTATTTGACAGTTGATTAAATTTTTAAATATTTTTCATAATAATTGAAATATTTGTTCTGTTCGACAATAAGGTTGATTCTTTTGGCTTGACAGAGCTGTTTATGTGTGTGTATAATTTATTCACACACACACACACACACACACACACACACACACACACACACACACACACACACACACACACACACACACACACACACACACACACACATACACACACACAAGTAGTAAGTATACTACACCACCTGTCAAAATGATTGATGACAGGTGGGCGTGCAATGAGACTTCCGGTGTAGGCGGGACTTCCGGTATAGGGGGACTTCAGTATAGGCGGGCTTCGGTATAAGGCGGACTTCCGGTATAAGGCGGGACTTCCTGTATAGAGACTTCCTGTATAAGGCGGGACTTCCTGTATAATCAATCATGTTATAATGACAGTAGGTTTTGATGTTTTTGACAGGTGGTTTTGATGGTTTTGATGTTATTGACAGAAGGTTTTGATGATTTTGACAGGTGGTTTTGATGGTTTTGATGTTTTGACAGCAGGTTTTGATGGTTTTGATGTTTTGACAGCAGGTTTTGATGTTTTGATGATTTTGACAGAAGGTTTTGGTTTTTGAAGGCTGTATAATAAATGACAGCAGGTTTTGATGTTTTTGATGATTTTGACAGGTGGTTTTGATGGTTTTGATGTTTTGACAGCAGGTTTTGATGTTTTTGATGATTTTGACAGAAGGTTTTTGTTTTTGAAGGCTGTATAATTGACAGAAGGTTTTGTCTTTGAAGACGCTGTTATCAGGAAATTCCTCCCACCCACGCTTCCCATAGCAGCGTATATAAATGGGTCAGTGTGTTCTACATCAATCAGAAAGAGAAAACATGAGCTACATGAGCATGGACTGTTTATCGTCATCTCACCCCCTGTCCTGAGAGAAAACCGGTTAGTTTTACCGCGATCAGTCCTGAAACCAGTCCTGACAGGAAAACTCTTTGTCCGGCGCCGCCCGAGCAGTCCTGCGGCCGAGTCTTGACAGCGTATTTCTTTACGGTAAGACTATCTACATTATTTAAACTCAAATTGAATCATACCATTAAGATTTTTGTGTTATATTTCTACACAGCATGTTCGGGTTATAGCCCTGACCACATGAGGAATCGCCTCAACGCATCACTTGACAAGCACAAGGCGGGTCAAACATCATATCCTTTTAACTCACGCGGAAGAAGACATTGAAGTTGAAGAAGTGTGTCTCACTCGGGTGACGAGCCACTCACCGTACTAGGCGCAATAATTCAATAGAGACATTAGGTCAAGAGTTTCACACAGATTGATATAAACAACAAATACATTGAGCTGCGTGTACAGGATGATATAAACAGCAATTTGACTGCTGCGGGTGAGTTCGTGAAGCACACAAACCCGTCGGCGCATTAGACACATTGGGCGCGAGCTCGCGCCTCTCACCTCGAGACACGATTGGACACACAGGATCGCTTCATTCAAAATGCGGTCGATCAAACATTTCGTCGTATCAGACCATGAGATCAACCCTGGATCAGGAATTTAATAGAAGCGATCGTAGGGTAACTGAATTCCATCATTGGTACTCATGTTTCATCATCTTATTCTCGTCATCATTGATGGTACAGAGGAGTAAATTCAATATAGATGTATTCCATTAAACTTTTATGGTTGAAGTTGTTTTCTTCACCTATCATGTATTGATTTTTATATTCCATCTATGCTTTGATTTTTATATTCCATCTATGCTTTGATTTTTATATTCCATATACTATGATTTTGCATGCTTTCTATACTCTATGATTTTGTAATATTTCATGTTTTGGTCTGAAATCTAAAATGGATGGGTCAAAAGCTTTTTCAAGCAGCGACACAGAACTGTCACGGACGAGATTGAAATGCTAAGTTTGCTGCGGACGAGCTTTTAATGCTTCGGATTCTTTAGAACAGTATTTGTTTAATCTAGAATCTTCAATCCCCACTAATTTGGATCATTTGAATTAGCTGAAATCCAAATATTAATTTTGTACGATCAGTGCTGCTAATTTGGATCTTTTTTCACAGCCATCGACCAGCAACACGAGACCCACATCAGGTAATGTTGATGCTTTACGCGAGACTGAGCCTAATAAACAGAGTCGATTAAGCCGCTGCGGAAATTGATACGCTGATTCGAGAAGGTGGGTTCGTTAACGGATATCACGTTTTACCGCGACCTCGGTTCAACAGTGTGTCGTTGAGAAGGAGCATGAATCTGAGAGATTAACTCTACAGATTTGGCCTCTTATCACACTTCCGCATGTTGAGCGAGATCGCCGCTAGAGAAATCGGTCACGATGCCCCGTGATCAATATGACCATGTCGGCACCCACTCTACAAACACCTATCAGCGGTGTTCTCACACCCGTAATGATTATTATGGCGTGGATTCGCTTATGGATCAATTTGAAAGAGTTTTACAGAGCGAGCAGTTATTATCGGACGACGCTGTCGAGATCGGCCATGAACAGACAAGGAGGTGGTCGAAACTTACAGATCTGGCCGTTGATCAGGTAATCCAAAAAAAAAAATTTGTTCTGTTCAAATCAATTGTGTTTCTCTATTTGTCTCGCTCGCTTTCTTAACCCCAACTACCCGAGAGTGAGTTAGAAAAACTGGCTGTCACCATCCAAAACAGCGTCGGCTTCTCAATTCAAGACCGAATCGCTCTTAGCGACATAGCTTCGTTTGAACGAGCACTAGGCATTAAAATCGTTGTATTTCACAGATCGAATGCCATGGTCTTAGAAACGCAAAATTGTGACGAACTCCACCCTAAACGGTGTTCCTCTATCTACATGATGATCATTACTACATGATAATGAATCTGACCGGGTTCTTAGGTTCGCCATACGCCTGTCAATTTTGTTACAAAAGTTACACCACCCGCAGAGACCATCGATGTAAGCAAGCCTGCAATGTCTGTTTTGACGCCGAATGTCACAGGTTCCCTAAAGAACCATACATTGCCCCGATTGTTTGCGTTATTGTAAATCGAGCTATTGCTTCAAATGCATAAAAGAACCCCCTCCGGTCAAGAATCCTCCTGTGATATTATCAAATACTGCAAACTATGCGCTGGCGTTACACGCTAAAGCGGGTGACAAGAAAACAAAACACATATGTGCCCCGGACAAATGCGTCCATTGTCGAGAACGTCTGACGGGCCAGGATCACACCAATGCTTCATACAGCCCCTAGAGCCTAAGGAGCCATGCGAGAAATACATCTTCTACGATTTTGAAACGCGTTACGAAACGGTAGACACGCGCTAATTTTGTTTGCGCAATCACATTCAAAGGGAAGAAATTTATGGCTGAGGGTACCGACTGCATCGCTAAGCTAATCAACCGCTTCAGACACCGAATATAATGGCTACTGCTTCATAGCTCATTACGCCTCCAGATTCGACGCCTTTCTGATTCTCGAGTATTTTTGCAAAGCCGGGATTGCTATTGAGGTCATAATGCAAGGATGTAAAATAATTCTTTAATGTACGAATCGCTTGGCCAACGATACATCGATAGTTACTCATTTTTTCCAATGGCCCTTGCCAAAATGCCCGTGGCGTTAGACTTAACGACGACTGAAAAAGGCTACTTCCCCATCTTTTCAACAGGGTGGAAAACGAGAACTATTTCGGACCATACCCGACAAAAGTTCTACAACTACGATAACATGTCGGATAAAGACCGTGAAAAGTTTGATGCGTGGTACAGCACAGTTGAGGGCAAGTGGTTTGACTTCAGGAAAGAACTGTATGCGCTGACGGCGTTAACGACGCCGTCTTATTACGCGAAGGTTGCATTAAATACCGGGAGGCATTCATGCAATGCGCCGGACTTGACCTTTTTGACGCCGCCGGCTGCTCGATGGGGTCTTTAAAACACATTATCTCGGCAGAAACACGCCGCTCTCACGCATAACAAAGCGCATCGATCAGAATAAGTCCTACTCAAGCGGCTCGATCGAATGGCTCGCGGTATGTCAAAAGACTCAAACGTGATCGCTCACCACGCCGTAAACCACGGCGAAGCATCGATCGGTAAGTACTTTTAGACGGCTACTACCAGCAGGACGGTGTGCGGCACGGCTTAGGGTGCATCTTCCACGGGCACTGCTGCCGCTTTGAACCCCATGAGTCTCACCCTTGTCGGAGTACCCTATGGGGTTCTCAGGAGACAGTTTGACGATAAGATCGAAATTCTGCAGAACGCGCGGTTTGCAAATCGAGGTTCTTTGGGAATGTGAATGGAACGACATGAAAAGACCGATCCCTCTGTGATAGAATTTATGACCGGTTATTCCTCCCAGAGAGACTGAACCCTCGAGACACCCTGTTTGGTGGCGACTAACGCTTATAAACCTATCACAAAGTGAGCGGAGATGAGAAAATAAGGTATCTCGATTTCACCAGCCTCTACCCCTTCTGCCAGGCTAGGAAAAGCTACCCGATTGAACATCCAGAAATCATTTTCAACAATTTTGAACCGATTGAAAATTATTACGGGCTTATCAAAGCGACCGTGTACCCTCCCGCAAATTACTGCATCCTGTTCTCCCTTACAGATGCCAAGGAAAACTCATGTTTCCGTTATGCGAACCTGCTCACGATCAAAACCAGACCACGAGCTGTACCCACACGGATGAGGAAAGATCACTCTCCGGCTCCTGGGTATCCATTGAGCTTTTAAAAGCCATCGAGAAGGGTTATGTGGTAGCCAAGATTGACGAGGTTTGGCATTTTCCACAACAGTCAGACACGTTGTTTGTCGAATACGTCAAAACGTTTTTGCGGTTGAAACAACAAGCGTCGGGTTACCCGTCGAATGTTGTCACGGACGCTGAGAGAGAAACTTACATTCGCGAATATTTTGAAAAGAGGGATTCAACTCGACCCGAAAAGATCAAGCACAACGCTGCCCAGAGCGATCACCAAACTTATTTTGAACAGCTTGTGGGTAGGTTCTCTTTAAGACCAAACTTACCTCAAACGACTCTGGTGAGCGAGCCGAAGATTTCACCAGAATCGCTTTCGGTAATACCGACACCTTGTCGATTTCTCATTCGTCTCAGACGGCGTGGCTCTCGTCCAGCATAAACCCAACAAAGAGGATGTTTGTAAGGGTCGCGGCGTTAACGTGTTTATTGGTGCGTTCACCACGGCACCGCCCGACTGGAATTGTACGAATTGATGGACAGACTCGGTGACCGTCTTCTTTACTCGGACACAGACAGCGTCGTGTTGTGTCTAGGGACGGCGACTGGGAGCCGCCTCTGGGTGATCATTTGGCGAGCTGACGAGCGAAATAGACGATGGGGATTTTATTACAGAGTTTTGCGCTAGCCTAAATCGTCCGGTTTCCAGACGTCCAAAGGGAAAGTGTGTATGAAAGCTAAGGGATAACGCTGAATGCTAAAAATTCCCAAGCCATCCGCCTGGAAACCCTGATTGGTCTGGTTGACAGTTATGTGACGTCGCATGATAGTACCAAATACATCCTGGCTCACACAGAAAACATTGTGAGGGATAAAAGACTCTCACGCTGCACAACAAATCAGTCGTTAAAAGGTTTAAGGTGGTGTATAATAAACGCAGACTTTTGCCCGATTTCACCACGCCTTATGGCTACTGATCAGATGATGATGCACAGAGGGTCGATGGATGTTTCCGATTTTGATTTCAGACTACAACATCCATTTAGTTGTGTTATAAGCGGACCGTCCAATTCTGGAAAGTCTTATTTTGTGAAACTTTTGTTGGAAAAAGGTTTGAATTTAATTTCAAGAAAATTGAAAACATTGTTTGGTTGTATGATTGTTGGCAGCCTTTGTACGATGATGTGCTTAAATTGTACGACATTAAATTTGTGCAAGGAATACCAGAGAGTCTGAATGATGATGATTTGCTACCCGTCACTAAACCAAATCTTCTCATCGTGGATGATTTGATGCAGCAAGCCAGCGCAAATTGAGCTTCAAAGGGTGTTTACGCAGTACGTCCATCACCGCAATCTTAGCGCTATTTATATAGTGCAAAATTTATTTGTACAGGGTAAATCCAGCGAACCATCAGCTTAAACGCCAATTATATGATTCTGTTTAAAAATCCTCGGGGCGTCAATCAAGTAGCGATGCTAGGATGCCAAATGTACCCGGAAACACAAAATACTTTATGGAGTGTTACCACGATGCGGTCAACCAACCTTTCGGCTACATAATGATAGACTATAAAGCAAAACTCCCGAGCAGTACCGTCTCAGAACAGGATTGCTTTCCGACCGTCAAGTGGTTTATATCCCGAAAAAGAAGAAGAACGTGATCAAATCACCATGTCCGCCAGACTTTGTAAACATCTGCCGGTGTTAAAACTGCTACATAAAGCATCTCCTAAACAACGGCGTCTTATTTTACAATCGGCGTCCGGACGAATTCATTTTATCGCTGTGTGAAGTGGCGCTTAACATCCTCTGGGACTATTCGGTCAATCCGCAACAGTACCGAAAACTGAAAAAAAGAAAAGCCGAAATTAAATTTGTAGCCGATAAAAATCGGCATAGCGGCAAAGAAAGCGAGTCTTCAACCAGAAGGGTGGATTCCTTTTACCGCTCTGAGCGTCGCCGTACCCTTTCTTTCGAGCTTGATAGCAAACAGATAGGATGGAGTACGAGAAGATGTATTTAGTCCCGCAGCATCAACTGGATAAGGCGAGAACTGAAAATGTTCGCGAGACTATTCAACAGAGTGTGGAAAACGATTTGGACGTCGCCATGAGAAATATTTTACTCCGCACTGATTTGAACCCGTACGAAAAAGCAAAACTTTACACAAATACCCTGAGCAGGTTTTTGACCATCGTTAAACAAGGCGATCGCGAGAGCGGTGTTTTAACGCAGTCGTTACCCGACCCCACTCATAAAGATGAAGTACCGACCGTGGCTAGCGTCGAAGACGACGGTGCTGAGGAGCATGTGGTGGATGAAGTTCTGAAGAATGTACCTTCGAGAAGTGTGAAAAACAGCAGATACATATTAGACAAGATGTCTAAAGCTAAAGGACTAAGCGCGTGGAACGAATCGGGAGTTTGTGTTCAGGGTAAAGCCATACAAGGCTCACACATGGTCGATTTGTTAAAAATGTCACGGCCCGCAAAAGGTTCGTGATAACCGGAGACCTGTAGGATGGTCAGAGTTTCTCACGTGCCTTTGCCGAATTAAACATCCCTTTTCTACAGTGCCGAATCAACAGGTCAGGAGCACAATTAAATCTCTAAAGAGTAAAGCCGACACCCGCCTGTCAGACCTTCTAAAAGAGCACGAAGACATTCACGCTCCTTGTTTCCAGAGTCCGAAGACTCTGTGTTTAAATCTGACTATCGATCCAAGACAATGGTTGGAATTTTAACGAATCCTTTCGTGTGTGTGTGTGTGTGTGTGTGTGTGTGTGTGTGTGTGTGTGTGTGTGTGTGTGTGTGTACATTAATATGTATCTTATGATTCAATAAAAAGACGATTAAAAATATAATGGTTTTAAGATTTTATTTATATGTCAGACATGTCTGCACACAGTGAACGCAGGAAAACATTTTATCATTACAAACATAAGGTCTTAATCTCTTCACAAATAGGGACACCATTTTATCATTTTAATATAATCATCGGTGTATAGTTTCATCACATGGTTATAGTCGTATCCTCTGGCTAAATGATATAGAAAAACACACAGTGCTGACCGCAGGTATCCGATGAATAATCCTGGACTCGTCTGTCGGAATATAATACGTCGCGCCGTTGGCTGCTAGAAAGTTATTGATGGTGGTTGGAAGCGATGGCTGTTGGGCGGATTGCGAAGCTGTCGAAAAAACGCGTGGGCCCGTCTTGGGTTAAATAAGCGGCGATCCAGTGCTCACCTGGTAGCCTAGCAGGGTGAGTGTTAATGATACAGGCCGACGGTAAGATCCTTATGGGTTTTTTGGGTAGTTGATCGCTCGGTAGAACGCCGAGAAAATGAGTCCTGCATGTAATTTTATCCATGATGGCGGTGAGTTGCAGTGTGTTCATCTCAATAGTAGTCTATCAGTACCTGGCGGCGGTTAGACAATTCAATGATGCTGTCAAATACTGCGTAAACAATTAAATTAATGGTATTCGCAGTGGTTTTCTGAAACGAGCTTCGACTCTGATATTCCCGGACTTGATGAGGGAAATGTGCTGACCGCACTCTTCGTCCGGGCGTGAGGTTAAATGCGTAGTGTGTATCCGCTCAGGAAATCATTCCTGCCAATACAGAGCGGTTGGTCTTTAAGGTGTCTCCGGTCGTCATCACCAACTGATAATATTCTCGTACTGCCGAACCAGCTTCGAAATTAGGTTGTAGAGGCTTGGAGGATATTGTTGACCGTCGATGTGAGCGGCTAAGAATTCAGATCGTAATGTTTGAACGCGAATGGATTTTTTGTGTAGGAACCGGTGAATGTGTCGTTGTCGACCATGGCAATGACGATAGACTTTGGTAGCGTTCCTAAAAACAGATTTTCCTGATTCGAAACATGAGAGCCGGCCGGTATGGAGAACGATTTTAGACTGACCCTATCGACAGGGTACTTGGCCGTTGTCGAGAATAATGTCTGAGCGTGAGCCAGTCTCACCGGTGGTGATACAGTAACTTTCTTGACAAATAGGGATGCGGACACTATATTTAATTTGTAAGCCACATCGTCGGCCCTCATCAGACAGAATTCATCTTTTGCTTGAATAAGTCGTATCTTGATATCAACCCCGTTTATCATAAGTTTCTCTTGGAAGAATATATCGCTGTGTATGGGGGCAAGTAGTTCCACCTCCTTGCTTTCGCTGGTGTAACCCGATCTCTTCGACAACCCTGCGTTATGGCTGCGGTCTTGAACATCCATGTGACCCGCCGTGTCTTTATGGAACAATCCAGCGCTGAAGACAGATTCCAACGTATCTTTACCGTAGTTGATCAGACTCTCGATGATACAGCGATAAGGGTAAGTGCTCGAACTCTGAGAAATCAGACGATCGCCGAGGGTCACGTCGACTTGTGAAAATATAGTGGCTCCGGGTAGTTGATTAGACCCACCTTCGAGGGTGTGCAATCTCTTCCCGTTAGGTCTCGTGATTTTCACCCGTAGATAGAGCATCGTGTTATTGAGATCCACATAATTGAGCCGTTGCCTGCGATAAAAATTCCAATGGTGCAGAGCCCGATATGGCCGATAATGGGGATACTTCTAAATAGCCGTTTTCTCAATAACGGTCTGTGTCAGCGGGACCGAAAATAAGTCCAGCTCGGACTTGATGCATTCTCCGACATGCGATGCAGTAGCGCCAATATGGATTTTGTGGCTCTCTTGATTGACACGTTTCGACTGACAGACCTCTTACGCTTTCTGCGTCACGAGTGGCGCTTGTTTGATCCACGCACTGTTTTCTTCTTCTTGGCGCAGCCCGTTGACCACGCCTCCTCACACCCGGCGGTTTAGACATTCTCTTACGTGCCATGACCATCAGACCGGACCCGTCTTGAGCTTTATCGCTATGCGAGCGTCAAAACGCGTTTGAGACGACGTCGGATACTATATTTTTAGCTGCCGATTTTAGGTGTGGTTTCAGCTAAATCCTCTTTTAACAACGGTACGGCCATCCTGAACAGCCCTCTGAATAGACCTCCTAACCCCGCACCGTACATAACTCCCGATCCCGAATAACCCGGTAAACCGCAGGGCCTGATTTTGGTAATAGCTCACATAGTCCGCGGTATTGGGCTCTCCGGGTCTATAATAAACCATTTTAAAGAATAGAAATATTTTTGGTTTAAAGTGTAGTTTTACGATGACTTTCCCATAAGAAAATGGTACGTGGTTTTGATCGTCCTTCAACTCTATGACGATGCTGGTGATGTGATTCCTTGCTGATCGATGCGTAATGGGGTTGTCGTATCTAGCAATGACCGGCGTCGTTGCCTTTACCCGTATATGTACGCATCTCAAAAGGGGAACGTAAGAATCTCCGACCGCTTGGTATTGGATGATGTCGGTGGCATACATTGTGTAGAACCCTGCGTTGATATCGCATTGATGAGGAGCGTACATGATGACGTTATGCGGTAAAATCGGGTTCTTTATGATAGTTTAAACCTCCGAGAGGTTTTAGCGTCATTCCTAAAATAGTGGCGAGTCTTCCCGGAAACTCATTGAAATGTTGGGTTTCGCGGTCAGATACACCTTGTTTTTAATTCGTCATGATTCAATACGGCCGCTGGTGCGATGAGTTGATTTATAGCCCGGAGGATCGCACGAATGTTTGCGTAGTACCCTCCGCTTATGTATAATTTTGTAATTATAGAAAACAATATTTGAGGGATTGCTATCCGGGGTTCCGGAGCCATATGTAGGATGAAATGCCCATCTCATTAAAGTTGTACCAACTTCTAGGATATTCGATTTCGTGAGTCCGACTTCCCATTGTCCTTTCAAGTTTATAGCTTTAGCCAACCTGGTTGTATAGCTGGATATACGATTTTCAGGATAAACCGGACGGACGCATTGCACGGCAACGTGGCGGCGTAGAACCCGTGATCCTCCATGACGGTCCTTCACTTGTATGGTCTCATCCGTTAACGACGGTGCGTTTTAAGGAGATTGCAAATCCAGCAGAGTTTTTTATATATAACTATTAAATTTTGAAGGCCATCCTAGCCATTTCACTAAAACAAGCGTAGATTTCCCTTGTTTTTCTGACCTAAAATCTTTTCCACCTTAAAAGATTTGTTTTACTCAAAATTATTTTTGCAGCTCTTCTTCATAAAACCCCTCGATGACATCGCCATCATAATCCTTGAGTCTGTAGACCGGGGGTTGACGTGGAATACACGAGGATACGGTGAAAAATTCTTCCGTGTAGTTCTGCTCATAACCTTTGGCGAACGGGCCTCTCACTTTAGAAATCCTGACGACGTCCGACTTTGAAATTAAATACGGTCTTCTTCTGCTTCTTTATATCGCCGTACAAGTTTTGAAACACTTGACCCTCATTTACTTTGTCGACGTCCACGGGTCTCATTCTGATACTTCGGTGATAACTGGTGTTGTACCCTTGAATAATGTCTTGTAAAACATCTATGTATCGGCGGGAATTTGTAGCCGATAAAAATCTCCACATGCGGCTTTTAATGTTCTATTAAATCGCTCCACGACACTGGCTTTCAAATCCGTAGCGGTAGCGAAGTGGTTAATGTCGTGCTTTTTCATCACATCTTGAAAATGTTTGTTAAAAATTCCTTTCCTGATCCGTCTGCAATTTCTGAGGCACACGACCCTCTTTGAGTATAGACTGGAACGCTTTAGTAACCTCAATGCCGCTCTTATTCTTCAAAACTCGAACCCATGAGAACTTGCTAAATACATCTATGCATGTCAGTAGGTATTTATGACCGTCATTATCCTTGGCGTAGGCACTCATGTCGACAAGATCGGCCTGGAACTGTGTATCGATCCCGTACACAACCACTCTATTTCGTTTGTATTTTATAGGTGCTGTTTTGTGTAATGTGTAAGCATCCTCACCAGCCAACCATTCTGAAACCTCTTTATCGCAGACGGACGCCGCTATCTTTTAAGACGGCGTCTTTTAATCGTTTTTACCCCTAGAGAGCCGGGGTTGGACGGTGTATAATAAGCCTTTTCATGAGCTCCGACATGCTGTCGTTTCAACCGATGCAAAAGAATAACGCCGTACAAGTAGTTTGAATCAATCTTTTATTAAAACGTTACAGGATGCATGCAAAATCTAAGTAAATGGTATTAATACAATCTAAGTAAAATGATACACGAAGTAAAATGAATATAATACACACTAACTAAGAATGGTTAGTAAAAGAATAATGTAGCAAATAGTTAGTAATAATGACATCAATGATAGTCTAACCAGAAAAGAAAGTCGCGGCAGGCCATCATGTTTTTGTCTAGGATGTAATCAACATACATTACGACAATTTTGTCAACGGTCTCATGAATATCGGCATGTTTTTGAATTTCATCATCATCGCTTTCATTCAAGATCAACTCAGTACATACATCCACCACATAGGTAGAAGTACACAACACATCGGTGATTTCGATCGTACATTGTGATTCAATCATATCTAGAACCTCTTTTATCATTACATCAGGGGGGTCGGTACCATCAACACATTTATCCGTCAAATCGTCCCATGAATTAGCCAGTCCTCTTATTAACACCATATTTTTCTTGAGATTTGCCTGACGCGTAGTGTTGTGGTCAACTGGAATATCGGGGTGGGCTGCGTCCGCAATAATCTTATACAGCAGCTCAGTCATCTGCCGTCTGTAATGCTCTTTAAACATGAATTCCATACAGCTCCTTAGGCTAGAGGCTACACCCATGCTGGAGCTGACTTGGTCACGCCGCCATTCACAATTGAAAGACCTTGCCAGAGATCAACGACGTCAGAGACTATTTCCTTGCAGGGTTTGTCCAGAAGTTTCAGCCTGATTTCTTCTAGCTTGACAACTATGAATGGTTCGCCTTTTAATTCGTGCAGAA
>CM050414.1:46999973-47062473 GCA_027564155.1 Gymnocypris eckloni scoliostomus | reverse complement strand
CACACACACACACACACACACACACACACACACACACGCAAACACACACACACACACACATACACTCGCGCCAGCACTCTGACGCTCAAAGCGCTCACACACATACACACATACACACACACACACACACACACACACACACACACACACACACACACACACACACACACACACACACACGAGTCAATTGGTTCAGTTCGAGTTCAGAGCGCGTTTGAGTCAATTGGTTCAGTTCGGGGATTCAGAGCGCGTTTCGCGAGTCAATTGGTTCAGTTCGGGGATTCAAAGCGCGTTTCGCGAGTCAATTGGTTTAGTTCGGGGCTTCAGAGCGTGTTTCGTGAGTCAATTGGTTCAGGTCGGGCTTCAGAGTGCGTTTGAGTCAATTGGTTCAGTTCGGGACCTCGGAGCGCCGATCGCAAATCATTTTGTCGCAAATCATTTGATTCAGATGGGAACTTCGGAGCGTATCGCAAATCATTTTATCTCAAATCATTTGATTCAGATCTGAACCTCGGGAGCGCGAATCGCCAAATCATTTGTTTCAGATCTGAACCTCGGAGCGGAGCGCAAATCATTTGATTCAAGCAGGAGGAAGAAAACCAGGAGAGCTCTGATGATAAGGAAACTGAATGTGATTCTATGATGCTCAAGACATTTTACCATACATACATTTTGTTTGTGACCTGAATAATACAATATGGTTTTAACAACCCATTTTTATTTCTCTTGAATATGTTTTGTCGTAATATGTTACTTCAGCTGTCTTTATGCTGTATCATCCAGTAAAGTATTGCACATGTTGTTGGATAATAAAGTATGGTGAATATTTTGTAAAGGGTGGTGTTTGGTACATACACCATTTTATTTTGTAAACAATACATATTACCATGAGTATTTTAATTAAGAAATGAGCATTTGGTCATATTAACGAGTCTTGTTATATAAGGGGAAGGCTGAAAGATGCATTAGAAGAGACTGCTAATTGCAGTAACTAAATTGCTACAAACACTTCATGTGTACCTGAGGATGATTTAGCAGGAAAGATCAACATGAATCTTGTACTATGTTATAATGAAGATGAGCGTCTACATTACTGATGTCCAACACTCGAGGAGGCTTCTGCATAAATGTGCTATTATTTTAATAATAATGTATTAAATATATATTTTTTGCAAAGTTTATTTAATTTTTTTAAATATATTTGTATTATTTTTATATTTTATTATTTTAATAATGTTGTCTGCATTTGACAGTTTTTTATGTATTTAATAATGATATAAATATTGAAATATTTATTCTGCTTTTGACAAATTAGATTTGTTTAAAAATATTATTTAGATTATTTAAATATTTATTCTGTATAATGATCAAGTTGATTTTCTAAATATAATTTTAAGAATAGCTATTTTAACATTTGTTCTGTGTTTGACAATAAAGTATATTTAAAATAAATATATATTATTTGAATAATAATATAAATATTTGAGAATTTGTTCTGCATTTTACAGTGTTTCTTTAAAACAAATAGTTAATTTAACAATAATTGAAATATTTTTTCTGTATTTGACAGTTGATTAAATTTTTTTAAATATTTTTTTATTTTCATAATAATTGAAATATTTGTTCTGTTCGACAATAAGGTTGATTCTATTGGTTGATATCATATGTTTATGTGTGTGTATATTTATAAACACACACACACACACACACACACACACACACACACACACACACCACACACACACACACACACACACACACACACACACACACACACACACACACACACACACACACACACACACATACACACACACAAGTAGTAAGTATACTACACCACCTGTCAAAATGATTGATGACAGGTGGGCGGGGCTTCTGGTATAGGGGCGGGACTTCCGGTGTAGGCGGGGCTTCCGGCACAAGGCGGGACTTCCGGTGTATGCGGGACTTCCGGTATAGGGGCGGGGCTTCCGGTATAAGGCGGGACTTCCGGTATAAGGCGGGACTTCCTGTATAGGCGGGACTTCCTGTATAAGGCGGGACTTCCTGTATAATCAATCATGTTATAATGACAGTAGGTTTTGATGTTTTTGACAGGTGGTTTTGATGGTTTTGATGTTATTGACAGAAGGTTTTGATGGTTTTGATGTTTTGACAGCAGGTTTTGATGTTTTTGATGATTTTGACAGAAGGTTTTTGTTTTTGAAGGCTGTATAATAAATGACAGCAGGTTTTGATGTTTTTGATGATTTTGACAGGTGGTTTTGATGGTTTTGATGTTTTGACAGCAGGTTTTGATGTTTTTGATGATTTTGACAGAAGGTTTTTGTTTTTGAAGGCTGTATGATAAATTACAGAAGGTTTTGTCTTTTGAAGACGCTGTTATCAGGAAATTCCCCTCCCACCCGCCGCTTCCCATAGCAGCGTATATAAATGGGTCAGTGTGTTCTACATCAATCAGAAAGAGAAAACATGAGCTACATGAGCATGGACTATTTATCGTCGTTCTACCTCACCGGCCTGTCCTGAGAGAAAACCGGTTAGTTTTACCCCGGCGATCAGTCCTGAAACCAGTCCTGACAGGAAAACTCTTTGTACGACGCCGCCGAGCAGTCCTGCGACGAGTCTTGACAGCGTATTTCTTTACGGTAAGACTATCTACATTATTTAAACTCAAATTGAATCATACCATTAAGATTTTTGTGTTATATTTCTACACAGCATGTTCGGGTTATAGCCCTGACCACATGACGAGTTGGAATACGCCTCAACGCATCACTTGGACAAGCACAAAGGCGGGTCAAACATCATATCCTTTTAACTCACCGGAAGAAGACATTGAAGTTGAAGAAGTGCCGGCGGTGTCTCACTCGGGTGACGAGCCACTCACCGATACTAGGCGCAATAATTCAATAGAGACATTAGGTCAAGAGTTTCACGACGCACAGATTGATATAAACAACAAATACATTGAGCTGCGTGGCGTACAGGATGATATAAACAGCAATTTGACTGCGCTGCGTAGTGAGTTGCGTGAAGCACAACCGAAACCCGTCGCGCATTAGACACATTGCGCGAGGCTCGCGCCTCACCTCGAGACACGTGGCCGATTGGACACACAGGATCGCTTCATTCAAAATGCGGTCGATCAAACATTTCGTCGTATCCAGACCATGAGATCAACCCTGGATCAGGAATTTAATAGAAGCGATCGTAGGGTAACTGAATTCCATCGCGAATTGGTACTCATGTTTCATCATCTTATTCTCGTCATCATTGATGGTACAGAGGAGTAAATTCAATATAGATGTATTCCATTAAACTTTTATGGTTGAAGTTGTTTTTCTTCACCTATCATGTATTGATTTTTATATTCCATCTATGCTTTGATTTTTATATTCCATCTATGCTTTGATTTTTATATTCCATATACTCTATGATTTTGCATGCTTTCTATACTCTATGATTTTGTAATATTTCATGTTTTGGTCTGAAATCTAAAATGGATGGGTCAAAAAGCTTTTTGCAGACGACGACACAGAACTGTCACCGGACGAGATTGAAATGCTAAGTTTGCTGCCGGACGAGCTTTTAATGCTTCCGGATTCTTTAGAACAGTATTTGTTTAATCTAGAATCTTCGCAATCCCCCACTAATTTGGATCATTTTGAATTAGCTGAAAATCCAAATATTAATTTGTACGATCCAGTGCTGAACGTAGACGCTAATTTGGATCTTTTTGAATTAGCTGTAAATCCAAATATTAATTTGTACGATCATGTGCTAAGCGTAGACAACAATCCTGTTGTACAATATGGTGGTGTTTTAAATAATCAACTCCCAGCATGTACCGACACCGATCCTGACTGCGACGACACAGAGCACCATGACAGTGATGATACTTCACAGCCATCGACCAGCAACACGAGACCCACATCAGGTAATGTTGATGCTTTACGCGAGACTGAGCCTAATAAACAGAGTCGATTAAGCCGTACGGAAATTGATACGCTGATTCGAGAAGGTGGGTTCGTTAACGGATATCACGTTTTACCGCGACCTCGGTTCAACAGTGTGTCGTTGAGAAGGAGCATGAATCTGAGAGAGATTAACTCTACAGATTTGGCCTCTTATCACACTTCCTTACACGGCATGTTGAGCGAGATCGTCGCCGCTAGAGAAATCGGTCACGATGCCCCGTGATCAATATGACCATGTCGGCACCCACTCTACAAACACCTATCAGCGGTGTTCTCACACCCGGTAATGATTATGACGTGGATTCGCTTATGGATCAATTTGAAAGAGTTTTACAGAGCAACGAGCAGTTATTATCAGGACGGCGCTGTCGAGATCGGCGCGCTGCCGTAGCCATGAACAGACAAGGAGGTGGTCGGACGGCGTAAACTTACAGATCTGGCCGTTGATCAGGTAATCCAAAAAAAGACGAATTTGTTCTGTCCCATAAATTTGTCAAATCAATTGTGTTTCTCTATTTGTCTCGCTCGTTTTCTTAACCCCAACTACCCGAGAGTGAGTTAGAAAAACTGGCTGTCACCATCCAAAACAGCGGCTTCTCAATTCAAGACCGAATCGCTCTTAGCGACATAGCTTCGCTTGAACGAGCACTAGGCATTAAAATCGTTGTATTTCACAGATCGAATGCCATGGTCTTAGAAACGCATAAAATTGTGACGAACTCCACCCTAAAACGGTGTTCCTCTATCTACATGATGATCATTACTACATGATAATGAATCTGACCGGGTTCTTAGGTTCGCCATACGTCTGTCAATTTTGTTACAAAAGTTACACCAACCGCAGAGACCATCGATGTAAGCAAGCCTGCAATGTCTGTTTTGACGCCGAATGTCACAGGTTCCCTAAAAGAACCATACATTGCCCCGATTGTTTGCGTTACTGTAAATCGAGCTATTGCTTCGAAATGCATAAAAAGAACCCCCCTCCCGGTCAAGAATCCCCCTCCTGTGATATTATCAAATACTGCAAACTATGCGGCTGGCGTTACTACGTTAAAGCGGGTGACAAGAAAACAAAACACATATGTGCCCCGGACAAATGCGTCCATTGTCGAGAACGTCTGACGGGCCAGGGATCACACCAATGCTTCATACAGCCCCTAGAGCCTAAGGAGCCATGCGAGAAATACATCTTCTACGATTTTGAAACGCGTTACGAAAACGGTAGACACGTGGCTAATTTTGTTTGCGCAATCACATTCAAAGGGAAGAAATTTACGGCTGAGGGTACCGACTGCATCGCTAAGCTAATCAACTGCTTCAGACACCCCGAATATAATGGCTACTGCTTCATAGCTCATTACGCCTCCAGATTCGACGCCTTTCTGATTCTCGAGTATTTTTGCAAAGCCGGGATTGCTATTGAGGTCATAATGCAAGGATGTAAAATAATTTTCATGTACGACGAATCGTTTGGCCAACGATACATCGATAGTTACTCATTTTTCCAATGGCCCTTGCCAAAATGCCCGTGAGCGTTAGACTTAACGACGACTGAAAAAGGCTACTTCCCCCATCTTTTCAACAGGGTGGAAAACGAGAACTATTTCGGACCATACCCCGACAAAAAGTTCTACAACTACGATAACATGTCGGATAAAGACCGTGAAAAGTTTGATGCGTGGTACAGCACAGTTGAGGGCAAGTGGTTTGACTTCAGGAAAGAACTGTACGCGTACGGCGTTAACGACGTCGTCTTATTACGCGAAGGTTGCATTAAATACCGGGAGGCATTCATGCAATGCGCCGGACTTGACCCTTTTGGCTTCGCGACGCCGGCTGCTCGATGGGGTCTTTAAAACACATTATCTCGGCAGAAACACGCTCGCTCTCACGCATAACAAAGCGCATCGATCAGAATAAGTCCTACTCAAGCGGCTCGATCGAATGGCTCGAGTATGTCAAAAGACTCGAACGTGGGCGTTCACCACGCCGTAAACCACGGCGGTATCGATCGGTAAGTACTTTTGGCTACTACCAGCAGGACGGTGTGCGGCACGGCTTAGAATACGCAGGGTGCATCTTCCACGGGCACTGCTGCCGCTTTGAACCCCATGAGTCTCACCCTTGTCGGAAGTACCCTATGGGGTTCTCAGGAGACAGTTTGACGATAAGATCGAAATTCTGCAGAACGTCGGTTTGCAAATCGAGGTTCTTTGGGAATGTGAATGGAACGACATGAAAAAGACCGATCCCTCTGTGATAGAATTTATGACCGGTTATTCCTCCCCAGAGAGACTGAACCCTCGAGACACCCTGTTTGGCGGGCGCACTAACGCTTATAAACTCTATCACAAAGTGAGCGGAGATGAGAAAATAAGGTATCTCGATTTCACCAGCCTCTACCCCTTCTGCCAGGCTAGGAAAAGCTACCCGATTGAACATCCAGAAATCATTTTCAACAATTTTGAACCGATTGAAAATTATTACGGGCTTATCAAAGCGACCGTGTACCCTCCCGCAAATTACTGCATCCTGTTCTCCCTTACAGATGCCAAGGAAAACTCATGTTTCCGTTATGCGAACCTGCGCTCACGATCAAAACCAGACCACGAGCTGTACCCACACGGATGAGGAAAGATCACTCTCCGGCTCCTGGGTATCCATTGAGCTTTTAAAAGCCATCGAGAAGGGTTATGTGGTAGCCAAGATTGACGAGGTTTGGCATTTTCCACAACAGTCAGACACGTTGTTTGTCGAATACGTCAAAACGTTTTTGCGGTTGAAACAACAAGCGTCGGGTCACCCGTCGAATGTTGTCACGGACGCTGAGAGAGAAACTTACATTCGCGAATATTTTGAAAAAGAGGGGATTCAACTCGACCCCGAAAAGATCAAGCACAACGCTGCCCAGAGAGCGATCACCAAACTTATTTTGAACAGCTTGTGGGGTAGGTTCTCTTTAAGACCAAACTTACCTCAAACGACTCTGGTGAGCGAGCCCGAAGATTTCACCAGAATCGTTTTCGGTAATACCGACACCTTGTCGTATTTCTCATTCGTCTCAGACGACGTGGCTCTCGTCCAGCATAAACCCAACAAAGAGGATGTTTGTAAGGGTCGCGACGTTAACGTGTTTATTGGTGCGTTCACCACGGCACACGCCCGACTGGAATTGTACGAATTGATGGACAGACTCGGTGACCGTCTTCTTTACTCGGACACAGACAGCGTCGTGTTCGTGTCTAGGGACGGCGACTGGGAGCCGCCTCTGGGTGATCATTTGGGCGAGCTGACGAGCGAAATAGAGCGATGGGGATTTTATTACAGAGTTTTGCGCTAGCGCCCTAAATCGTCACGGTTTCCAGGCGTCCAAAGGAAAGTGTGTATGAAAGCTAAGGGGATAACGCTGAATGCTAAAAATTCCCAAGCCATCCGCCTGGAAACCCTGATTGGTCTGGTTGACAGTTATGTGACGTCGCATGATAGTACCAAATACATCCTGGCTCACACAGAAAACATTGTGAGGGATAAAAAGACTCTCACGTTGCACAACAAATCAGTCGTTAAAAGGTTTAAGGTGGTGTATAATAAACGCAGACTTTTGCCCGATTTCACCACGCTTCCTTATGGCTACTGATCAGATGATGATGCACAGAGGGTCGATGGATGTTTCCGATTTTGATTTCAGACTACAACATCCATTTAGTTGTGTTATAAGCGGACCGTCCAATTCTGGAAAGTCTTATTTTGTGAAACTTTTGTTGGAAAAAGGTTTGAATTTAATTTCCAAGAAAATTGAAAACATTGTTTGGTTGTATGATTGTTGGCAGCCTTTGTACGATGATGTGCTTAAATTGTACGACATTACATTTGTGCAAGGAATACCAGAGAGTCTGAATGATGATGATTTGCTACCCGTCACTAAACCAAATCTTCTCATCGTGGATGATTTGATGCAGCAAGCTAGCGCAAATTCGGAGCTTCAAAGGGTGTTTACGCAGTACGTCCATCACCGCAATCTTAGCGCTATTTATATAGTGCAAAATTTATTTGTACAGGGTAAATCCAGCCGAACCATCAGCTTAAACGCCAATTATATGATTCTGTTTAAAAATCCTCGGGACGTCAATCAAGTAGCGATGCTAGGACACCAAATGTACCCCGGAAACACAAAATACTTTATGGAGTGTTACCACGATGCGGTCAACCAACCTTTCGGCTACATAATGATAGACTATAAAGCAAAAACTCCCGAGCAGTACCGTCTCAGAACAGTATTGCTTTCCGACCGTCAAGTGGTTTATATCCCGAAAAAAAGAAGAACGTGATCAAATCACCATGTCCGCCAGACTTTGTAAACATCTGCCGGTGTTAAAACTGCTACATAAAGCATCTCCTAAACAACGGCGTCTTATTTTACAATCGGCGTCCGACGAATTCATTTTATCGCTGTGTGAAGTGGCGCTTAACATCCTCTACGGGACTATTCCGGTCAATCCGCAACAGTACCGAAAACTGAAAAGAAAAGCCGAAATTAAATTTGTAGCCGATAAAAATCGGCATAGCGGCAAAGAAAGCGAGTCTTCAACCAGAAGGGTGGATTCCTTTACCGCTCCTGAGCGTCGCCGTACCCTTTCTTTCGAGCTTGATAGCAAACAGATAGGATGGAGTACGCCGAGAAGATGTATTTAGTCCGCAGCATCAACTGGATAAGGCGAGAACTGAAAATGTTCGCGACTATTCAACAGAGTGTGGAAAACGATTTGGGCGTCGCCATGAGAAATATTTTACTCCGCACTGATTTGAACCCGTGCGAAAAAGCAAAACTTTACACAAATACCCTGAGCAGGTTTTTGACCATCGTTAAACAAGGCGATCGCGAGGCGGTGTTTTAACGCAGTCGTTACCGACCCCACTCATAAAGATGAAGTACCGACCGTGGCTAGCGTCGAAGGACGACGGTGCTGAGGAGCATGTGGTGGATGAAGTTCTGAAGAATGTACCTTCGAAGTGTGAAAAACAGCAGATACATATTAGACAAGATGTCTAAAGCTAAAGGACTAAGCGCGTGGAACGAATTCGGGAGTTTGTGTTCAGGGTAAAGCCATACAAGGCTCACACATGGTCGATTTGTTAAAAATGTCACGGCCCATAAAGGTTCGTGATAACCGGAGACCTGTAGGATGGTCAGAGTTTCTACGTGCCTTTGCCGAATTAAACATCCCTTTTTCTACAGTGCCGAATCAACAGGTCAGGAGCACAATTAAATCTCTAAAGAGTAAACCTGACAACCCGCCCCGTGTCAGACCTTCTAAAAGAGCACGAAGACATTCACACTCCGTGTTTCCAGAGTCCGAAGACTCTGTGTTTAAATCCCTGACTATCGATCCAAGACAATGGTTGGAATTTTAACGAATCCTTTCGTGTGTGTGTGTGTGTGTGTGTGTGTGTGTGTGTGTGTGTGTGTGTGTGTGTGTGTGTGTGTGTGTGTACATTAATATGTATCTTATGATTCAATAAAAAGACGATTAAAAATATAATGGTTTTAAGATTTTTATTTATATGTCAGACATGTCTGCACACAGTGAACGCAGGAAAACATTTTATCATTACAAACATAAGGTCTTAATCTCTTCACAAATAGGGACACCATTTTATCATTTTTAATATAATCATCGGTGTATAGTTTCATCACATGGTTATAGTCGTATCCTCTGGCTAAATGATATAGAAAAAACACACAGTGCTGACCAGGTATCCGATGAATAATCCTGGACTCGTCTGTCGGAATATAATACGTCGGGCGTTGGCTGCTAGAAAGTTATTGATGGTGGTTGGAAAGCGATGGCTGTTGGGCGGATTGCCGAAGCTGTCGAAAAAACACGTGGGCCCGTCTTGGGTTAAATAAACGGCGATCCAGTGCTCACCTGGTAGCCTAGCAGGGTGAGTGTTAATGATACAGGCCGACGGTAAGATCCTTATGGGTTTTTTGGGTAGTTGATCGCTCGGTAGAACGCCGAGAAAATGAGTCCTGCATGTAATTTTATCCATGATGGCGGTGAGTTGCAGTGTGTTCATCTCAATAGTAGTCTATCAGTACCTGGCGGCGGTTAGACAATTCAATGATGCTGTCAAATACTGCGTAAACAATTAAATTAATGGTATTCAGTGGTTTTCTGAAACGAGCTTCGACTCTGATATTCCCGGACTTGATGAGGGAAATGTGCTGACCGCACTCTTCGTCCGGCGTGAGGTTAAATGCGTAAAGTGTGTATCCGTTCAGGAAATCATTCCTGCCAATACAGCGGTTGGTCTTTAAGGTGTCTCCGGTCGTCATCACCAACTGATAATATTCTCGTACTGCCGAACCAGCTTCGAAATTAGGTTGTAGAGGCTTGGAGGATATTGTTGACCGTCGGCGTGAGCGGCTAAGAATTCAGATCGTAATGTTTGAGCGAATGGATTTTTGTGTAGGAACCGGTGAATGTGTCGTTGTCGACCATGGCAATGACGATAGACTTTGGTAGCGTTCCTAAAACAGATTTTCCTGATTCGAAACATGAGAGCCGGCCGGTATGGAGAACGATTTAGACTGACCCTATCGACAGGGTACTTGGCGTTGTCGAGAATAATGTCTGAGTGAGCCAGTCTCACCGGTGGTGATACAGTAACTTTCTTGACAAATAGGGATGCGGACACTATATTTAATTTGTAAGCCACATCGTCGGCCCTCATCAGACAGAATTCATCTTTTGCTTGAATAAGTCGTATCTTGATATCAACCCGTTTATCATAAGTTTCTCTTGGAAGAATATATCGCTGTGTATGGGGCAAGTAGTTCCACCTCCTTGCTTTCGCTGGTGTAACCCGATCTCTTCGACAACCCTGCGTTATGGCCTGCGGGGTCTTGAACATCCATGTGACCCGCCGTGTCTTTATGGAACAATCCAGCGCTGAAGACAGATTCCAACGTATCTTTACCGTAGTTGATCAGACTCTCGATGATACAGCGATAAGGGTAAGTGCTCGAACTCTGAGAAATCAGACGATCGCCGAGGGTCACGTCGACTTGTGAAAATATAGTGGCTCCGGGGTAGTTGATTAGACCCACCTTCGCAGGGTGTGCAATCTCTTCCCCGTTAGGTCTCGTGATTTTCACCCGTAGATAGAGCATCGTGTTATTGAGATCCACATAATTGAGATTGAGATCCGCAGCCGTTGCCTGCGATAAAAAATTCCAATGGTGCAGAGCCCGATATGGCCGATAATGGGGATACTTCTAAATAGCCGTTTTTCTCAATAACGGTCTGTGTCAGCGGGACCGAAAATAAGTCCAGCTCGGACTTGATGCATTCTCCCGACATGCGATGCAGTAGCGCCATGTTAGAATATGGATTTTGTGGCTCTCTTGATTGACACGTTTCGACTGACAGACCTCTTACGCTTTCTGCGTACGAGTGAGCGCTTGTTTGATCCGCGCACTGTTTTCTTCTTCTTCGGCGCAGCCCGTTGACCACGCCTCCTCACACCCGGCGGTTTAGACATTCTCTTACGTGCCATGACCATCAGACCGGACCCGTCTTGAGCTTTATCGCTATGCGAGCGCGTCAAAACGTTTGAGACGACGTCGGATACTATATTTTTAGCTGCCGATTTTAGGTGTGGTTTCGCAAAGCTAAATCCTCTTTTTAACAACGGTACGGCCATCCTGAACAGCCCTCTGAATAGACCTCCTAACCCCGCACCGTACATAACTCCCGATCCCGAATAACCCGGTAAACCGCAGCCGGCCTGATTTTGGTAATAGCTCACATAGTCCGCGGTATTGGGCTCTCCGGGTCTATAATAAACCATTTTTAAAGAATAGAAATATTTTTTGGTTTAAAGTGTAGTTTTACGATGACTTTCCCATAAGAAAATGGTACTTCGTGGTTTTGATCGTCCTTCAACTCTATGACGATGCTGGTGATGTGATCCTTGCTGATCGATGCGTAATGGGGGTTGTCGTATCTAGCAATGACCACGTCGTTGCCTTTACCCGTTATATGTACGCATCTCAAAAGGGGAACGTAAGAATCTCCGACCGCTTGGTATTGGATGATGTCGGTGTAAACGTACATTGTGTAGAACCCTGCGTTGATATCGCATTGATGAGGGCGTACATGATGGCGTTTGCGGTAAAATCGGGTTCTTTATGATAGTTTAAACCTCCGAGAGGTTTTAGCGTCATTCCTAAAATAGTGGCGAGTCTTCCCGGAAACTCATTGAAATGTTGGGTTTTGCGGTCAGATACACCTTGTTTTTAATTCGTCATGATTCAATACGGCCGCTGGTGCGATGAGTTGATTTATAGCCGGAGGATCGCCGCGAATGTTTGCGTAGTACCCTCCGCTTATGTATAATTTTGTAATTATAGAAAAAACAATATTTGAGGGATTGCTATCCGGGGGTTCCGGAGCCATATGTAGGATGAAATGCCCATCTTCGTCATTAAAGTTGTACCAACTTCTAGGATATTCGATTTCGGCGAGTCCGACTTCCCATTGTCCTTTCAAGTTTATAGCTTTAGCCAACCTGGTTGTATAGCTGGATATACGATTTTCAGGATAAACCGACGACGACGCATTGCACGGCAACGTGACGTAGAACCCGTGATCCTCCATGACGGTCCTTCACTTGTATGGTCTCATCCGTTAACGACGGTGCGTTTTAAGGAGATTGCAAATCCAGCAGAGTTTTTTTATCTATATAACTATTAAATTTTGAAGGCCATCCTAGCCATTTCACTAAAACAAGCGTAGATTTCCCTTGTTTTTTCTGACCTAAAATCTTTTCCACCTTAAAAGATTTGTTTTTACTCACAATTATTTTTTGCAGCTCTTCTTCATAAAAAACCCCCTCGATGACATCGCCATCATAATCCTTGAGTCTGTAGACCGGGGGTTGACGTGGAATACACGAGGATACGGTGAAAAATTCTTCCGTGTAGTTCTGCTCATAACCTTTGGCGAACGGGCCTCTCACTTTAGAAATCCTGACGACGCCGACTTTGAAATTAAATACGGTCTTCTTCTGCTTCTTTATATCGCCGTACAAGTTTTGAAACACTTGACCCTCATTTACTTTGTCGGCGTCCACGGGTCTCATTCTGATACTTGGTGATAACTGGTGTTGTACCCTTGAATAATGTCTTGTAAAACATCTATGTATCGGCGGAATTTGTAGCCGATAAAAATCTCCACATGCGGCTTTTTAATGTTCTATTAAATCGTTCCACGACACTGGCTTTCAAATCCGTGGCGGTAGCGAGTGGTTAATGTCGTGCTTTTCATCACATCTTGAAAATGTTTGTTAAAAATTCCTTTCCTGATCCGTCTGCAATTTCTGAGGCGACCCTCTTTGAGTATAGACTGGGAACGCTTTAGTAACCTCAATGCCGCTCTTATTCTTCAAAACTCGAACCCATGAGAACTTGCTAAATACATCTATGCATGTCAGTAGGTATTTATGACCGTCATTATCCTTGGCGTACTCATGTCGACAAGATCGGCCTGGAACTGTGTATCGATCCGTACACAACCACTCTATTTCGTTTGTATTTTATAGGTGCTGTTTTGTGTAATGTGTAAGCATCCTCACCAGCCAACCATTCTGAAACCTCTTTATCGCTTAGACGGACGCCGCTATCTTTTAAGGCGGCGTCTTTTAATCGCTTTTTACCCCTAGAGAGCCGGGGTTGGACGGTGTATAATAAGCCTTTTCATGAGCTCCGACATGCTGTCGTTTCAACCGATGCAAAAGAATAACGCGTACAAGTAGTTTGAATCAATCTTTTATTAAAACGTTACAGGATGCATGCAAAATCTAAGTAAATGGTATTAATACAATCTAAGTAAAATGATACACGTAAAGTAAAAATGAATATAATACAACACACTAACTAAGAATGGTTAGTAAAAGAATAATGTAGCAAATAGTTAGTAATAATGACATCAATGATAGTCTAACCAGAAAAGAAAGTCGCGGCAGGCCATCATGTTTTTGTCTAGGATGTAATCAACATACATTACGACAATTTTGTCAACGGTCTCATGAATATCGGCATGTTTTTGAATTTCATCATCATCGCTTTCATTCAAGATCAACTCAGTACATACATCCACCACATAGGTAGAAGTACACAACACATCGGTGATTTCGATCGACATTGTGATTCAATCATCATATCTAGAACCTCTTTTATCATTACATCAGGGGTCGGTACCATCAACACATTTATCCGTCAAATCGTCCATGAATTAGCCAGTCCTCTTATTAACACCATATTTTTCTTGAGATTTGCCTGACGCGTAGTGTTGTGGTCAACTGGAATATCGGGGTGGGCTCGTCCGCAATAATCTTATACAGCAGCTCAGTCATCTGCCGTCTGTAATGCTCTTTAAACATGAATTCCATACAGCTCCTTAGGCTAGAGGCTACACCCATGCTGGAGCTGACTTGGTCGC
The DNA here is from genome assembly GCA_027564155.1 of Gymnocypris eckloni scoliostomus. Taxonomy (NCBI): domain Eukaryota; kingdom Metazoa; phylum Chordata; class Actinopteri; order Cypriniformes; family Cyprinidae; genus Gymnocypris; species Gymnocypris eckloni. Next base: position 47,047,985 of record CM050414.1, on the reverse strand, counting down.
GCCATTCACAATTGAAAGACCTTGCCAGAGATCAACGACGTCAGTAGACTATTTCCTTGCAGGGTTTGTCCAGAAGTTTCAGCCTGATTTCTTCTAGCTTGACAACTATGAATGGTTCGTCTTTTAATTCGTGCAGAATAGTCCCGACTGTCCCTTGGATACGATGGGGTGAGATTTTAACCCACAGCGGTTTAGGAGAATACCGATGATGGAATGAAAAAGGGCTTAAACAGCTTGCCTGACAGCTCGTCAAAGTGTGTGTCAGAAGTTGGGAGGGTCAAACAGACAGGAATGTTGCAGCTGGCTAGGATGGTCAATCGCACACCCTCGCAGTCTTCCTTCAGCTTATCGCCGATGAGATGTTCCAGCAGCACCACGGTCGCTGCTTTTATGATTTTGAATCCGGCGAAACATCCGTCTGTAGCGTCGAGACCGGCTTTAGCTATGGGTAGGTAAGTCAGGTTGTGTGATCCGAGGTCTGAGCCCAATTTATCCAGCCAGTCTTGGAGGGTTGGCGATGTTAGCTGGACCCCAGTCGTTTTGGAGGTCCGATTCCCAATCTTTGTGGAGGTCCGATGGTCCAAGGGGAAAGTCAGACAATGGTCGCTTGCGTTGTCGTCAGGAGGGTCGAGAATGCTGCCGAAGGAGATGCCGCAGCTACACACATGAGCGGGTAATGAAGCGCCGTCTTCAGCCATGGTTTATAAATGCTGCTTGAGAGGGTCTGGTCACTGACTTTATGGCAAATGTAGTAAAGGGGTGGGGACGTCGTAGCACTGCAGCCATGGTTTATAAACGACGCCTGGGAGGGTCTGACCGCGAGCTTCCGGATGTCCGTAGTAAATAGTAAATGTCCGCGAATAGCGCTCAGATGTACTGCTGCGCATCTCTCAGGGTGGAACAGCTGCACTTTAATTTTGTTGTAGCCGTCATGCAGCTCGCACCATTTGAACATCTTGTTTATTATTGAAAAATACCGCCAGCAGATCCAGATCGCGCCACTTGAACAAAATTGCATTTCATACAGATCGTTATACTCGTTAGGCAGTACGACCCCTGACCGATTTTTGTTGAGCTTTGTCTTGTCTTTACAGCAGAATATGTAGACAGAATCATCTGGGTTCTTTTAGCGTGGTCACCTACCACGCGGTACCGGACATTCGGGTCTACCCGTCCCACTCTGAAATGTACAAAGGCTCTTCGCCGCTGTTCAGATCCTTCCAGACAAATTTGTAAAATAATGACCAGTCTTTTCAGGAAATACAACACGCGTCTTCCCGGCTGAAACTCGCCTCGTTGTCGGTGGTGTAGAGTATAACAACTCGAGTTGATTTATGAAATTTGTACCCGAATACATGGTTACTGCTCATCATAAATTCACCTTTAGTCCATTCCGAAAGTTCATGGAGAAAGTTTGTCAAACGGACGTGACCGAAAGGTTTTCTCGGTGCCATAGTCAGACTGGCCATCAGACTGTCTGTCGTTCTGCTGCTCACCCCCGCCTCTGGGGATTTAGGGGGCGATAAACAGTCCATGCTCATGTAGCTCATGTTTTCTCTTTCTGATTGATGTAGAACACACTGACCCATTTATATACGCTGCTATGGGAAGTGGCGGGTGGGAGGGGAATTTCCTGATAACAGCGTCTTCAAAAGACAAAACCTTCTGTCATTTATTATACAGCCTTCAAAAACAAAAACCTTCTGTCAAAATCATCAAAAACATCAAAACCTGCTGTCAAAACATCAAAACCATCAAAACCACCTGTCAAAATCATCAAAAACATCAAAACCTGCTGTCATTTATTATACAGCCTTCAAAAACAAAAACCTTCTGTCAAAATCATCAAAAACATCAAAACCTGCTGTCAAAACATCAAAACCATCAAAACCTGCTGTCAAAACATCAAAACCATCAAAACCACCTGTCAAAATCATCAAAACCTACTGTCAATAACATCAAAACCATCAAAACCACCTGTCAAAAACATCAAAACCTACTGTCATTATAACATGATTGACTATACAGGAAGTCCCGCCTTATACAGGAAGTCCCGCCTATACAGGAAGCCCCGCCTTATACCGGAAGTCCCGCCTTATACCGGAAGCCCCGCCCATATACCGGAAGTCCCGCCTTATACCGGAAGCCCCGCCTACACCGGAAGTCCCGCCCCTATACCAGAAGCCCCCGCCCACCTGTCATCAATCATTTTGACAGGTGGTGTAGTATACTTACTACTCACACACACACACACACACACACACACACATTCGCACATTTACGCACACACGCGCTCACACACACACACACGTGCTCACACACACACACACACACACACACACACACATGCCACGCGCACGCACGCACACACACTCGCGCATACACACTCGCGCGCACACGCACACACAAACACACACACACGTCAAATAAATCAAATCTAATGTTCATTACTGTAATGAGGCAATATACTGTACACACAAACACAAATGGTAGTTCATTATTTTTTCATTTGAATTAAACAAACACAATTTTTGCAAACATGCTAAAATATAAGTGGACTTAAAAATAGAATGCAAATATAATTTAGAATTTCTTCCTTTGTATTTAGGGATGAAATATGAGGAAAAAAAAACAACCCAGGCTCATTGGAAATACGTGACTCTGCCTACATTTCTGCAGAACCTGAAATACGTATCTCCAGGTACAATTCACTGCACTTTTCGGGTGAAACGTCCACTAGAGGCGCTGAATGGTTTCAATGTTTCCCCGTTTCAGATTGAGGTTAGAAATCAGACATTTTTAGTAAATAATGTTCTGTTGTCTCCGTGTACACTAATTTTAATATATATTCATTAATTCTATGCTTTTGAGTTGCCAAGGATGCGTGTCTGGGGATAAACGTGCGGTGTTATTTCGTACTTTCAGGGTGGATCGCACTTCGCGGAAGCAAACACTAGGCCTATGTTAGCTTAAGGCAGATATATAATTAAAACGGGACTTTGACCGAGGTAAGTTGTTTACCGAAAGAATATTGACCCGTTAATGGAACAATGAACGATTCAATATATGTGTATGTTTTAGTATTTCTGTTATTTAGCGAAGTTAAAGTTGGGAATTCGCGCACATATAACCATGTTGGTTAACGTAAAGTGCCAAATTTGCACTAAACTAGTTGGCAAACTATTATTATACGCCAGCGATTAATTTGTATATGTGTACTCTCTGTTGCCTCGAGAATGAGTTAACTGTAATTCGAACATATATTAGATGTAAAATGATACGTGGAAAGCAGTAATTGACTTTGCCAGAACGTACAGTATTTAACGTTACGTTTATTTCAGGTGGTTTTGTTATGCACTCTGTGAAACGTACAGTAAGTTTACTAGCGGATACTCATTAATTTGCCCCAAGTAAATTAAATATTACTGTCACGAATTCAGTCAGATGAGGTTGCACGGAGGAGCCAGGAACACGGAACGAGGAGACACGGAACTTCTTGGAAACATTTAATGCAAAAACACGGAGATGACATGGACAGGTACACACACTCACAGACGATCTGACGTTAACATACAATAATCCACGACAAACATGGGGCAGAACAGACTATTTAAAGGGGAACATGACTGGAAACACCTGGGACGAAATCAAGACACCGATGGGGACTAATTAAATAATGATTACAGGAAAAACAGGAAAACCAAATATGGGCAGGGAAACACAAGGCAAAGGGAGACAGACTGTGACATTACCCCCTTCCCCTAAGGCGTCCGCGCCGTGACATCGAAGGGTAGGGAGGGTGGGCGCTCTGGAGACCTCAGGGACCTGTAGCCCGGGCAGGTGGCCTCCAGGCGGGCGCGGGTGGCCACGGCGGATCGGGAGCCTCGGGTGGCCACGGGGATCCGGGACTCAGGCGGCCACGGGGGATCCGGGGACTCAGGCGGCCACGGGGGATCCGGGGACTCAGGCGGCCACGGGGGATCCGGGGACTCAGGCTGCCACGGGGGATCCGGGGACTCAGGCGGCCACGGGGGATCGGGTATATGGCCCCCCCAAAAAATCTTTTTTGGCCGCTCGCCGGCCGGGGAATACCCAGTCAGGGCCAGCGGAGATGAAGGTGAACTGGGCGGGGCCAGCGGTGACGAAGGCAAGCTGGACGAGACCAACTCTCGGGGGTGCTCCGAAAGCGCCGATTCTCCGGGGCACTGGCGAGGAGCAGGCACTGGGGGGCGCTCGGGCAGAGCGGAACTGGCCAGAAGCAGCGCGGAGGAAGGTGAGCTGAACAGGATCAGCGAAGGCATCGGTGAGCTGGACGAGGCCAGCGGAGGCATCGGTGAACTGGGCGAAACCAGCGGAGGCATCGGTGAACTGGACGGAACCAGCGGAGGCATCGGTGAACTGGACGGAACCAGCAGAGGCATCGGTGAGCTGGACGGGACCACTGAAGACATCGTTGAGCTGAATGGGATCAGCGGAGGCATCGATGAGCTGAACGGGATCAGCGGAGGCATCGGTGAGCTGAACGGGATCAGCGGAGGCATCGGTGAGCTGAACGGGATCAGCGGAGGCATCGGTGAGCTGAACGGGATCAGCGGAGACATCGGTGAACTGAACGGGATCAGCGGAGACATCGGTGAGCTGGACGGAACCAGCGGAGGCATCGGTGAGGATGGAATCAGCGGAGGCATCGCTGAGCTGGATGGAATCAGCGGAGGCATCGCTGAGCTGGATGGAATCAGCGGAGGCCTCTCCATCGTTGCGGGCGAGAGCGGGCTGATGATTCCTGGCCCTCCCTCGCGGGGAACCAGTATCAGCCGCCGCCTCATTTTGGGTGGATTATTCTGTCACGAATTCAGTCAGATGAGGTTGCACGGAGGAGCCAGGAACACGGAACGAGGAGACACGGAACTTCTTGGAAACATTTAATGCAAAAACACGGAGATGACATGGACAGGTACACACACTCACAGACGATCTGACGTTAACATACAATAATCCACGACAAACATGGGGCAGAACAGACTATTTAAAGGGGAACATGACTGGAAACACCTGGGACGAAATCAAGACACCGATGGGGACTAATTAATAATGATTACAGGAAAAACAGGAAAACCAAATATGGGCAGGGAAACACAAGGCAAAGGGAGACAGACTGTGACAATTACGAATTGACCCTATAATCTCAGTTAATATGTTCTTTTGTTTTTATCTTGCTTCTCAGCAATTAGAAAACTGGGACATTTTCGAACTTTTAACACAATTATAAGCCCTTCAAATAGAGGGCGTACTCCTCAAATGTAACCACTGATCTCTATAGCATATATTTTTGTTGTTCTTTGTTATAGATCAGTGAATGTAATAAAATGTACGCATTGTACAATATTGAGCATTCTGTACTTTTACCATACACTGTCTACATTGTCAGAATAATGGCCACCAAAGATTTTCCTGATCCAGCTGCAGAAGATGAAAAGGAATTAGAATTTGACCTCGATGAAATGATGGCTGATTTGCAAGAGTTGCAGGTAGGAAACGGTCTGTCAAACTGTTTAATAACAATGACACTGTTCTTATTGTGTAGGCAGTTTAGTCTGGTTACAAGGTTATTCTGATCATTATGGCTAGGAGGAGACTGTTCCTAAATCACAACCTAAACAGAAAAAGAAAGACATTCCAAGGATCAGATGGAAAAAAAGAGACAAAAACGGTCTCTTGTTATATTCAAATAGAAAAGCCAAACACGGAAAAGGAGGCAAGTGACAATATCATGTCTTATTTTCTCTCTCTCCCCCTCTCTCTTAATTGTCCTGGTCTCACAAATTGTGTAGAGGCTTATCACTACTGTATATGTACAGGTAAATCCAGAGCTTCAGTGGTCCATTCATTAGCAAGCAACCAAACTTTTAATGATCCTGGTAAGCCAGTTGTGTTACTTTAGTAGGAAAAAAGGAAGAACATTTAAAATATAAAAGAATGGTTTACCCAACACATGCTTGTATTTTATTCTAGTAACTACAAGTGACGCTGAGTCTTCGTTGAATTATGTTTCTTCAGATATAGGCACCCATGCACAGCATGCTATTGGTACGATACAAAAGACCTACATTTTGACAGGAGTTCCCTTATCATTTTAGCACAATTAAATTATTAAAAAAATTGTTTCCTTATATACCGCTTTTGTCTTTCAAGATACACAGTTACAGCAGCTCCATGATGCTCTTATCTCTGAGAAAAGTATGTCTGCATCTCACAACTGGACTTTAAGACAAATGGTGTCTGAAAACCATTGGATAGCAGCTAGACAAACACTCTTGGAATGCTCGCTCGCCTCAGACAGGGTAGATTTCCTAACTTGTGATCACTGCAGAGTGAAAGCAGCAGTGATACGGTGCAAGGACTGTTTGCCAAAACCACATTACTGCGACAGCTGTGATGTGTCAACTCACCAGCACCTTGTTTTGCATAATAGGGAGTGTTTTTTAGATAATTTCTTTAAACCTATCCCTCCATCAAATATTGTCAAAGACGTCAGTGGCCAACAAACAATATGTGAGCAAGGTAAGCAACAGTTACTTATGAATACATAGGTGTAAGTAATACATTAGTGTTAATATGTTTTTCTTTTTCTTTAGCATGTTTGTTACCCATCAAAGAGCCTCAAAATGTTTGTGATTGTGAGTCTCAGAACATATCTGTAAGTGCTGGTCGATTAGTACAGCTCATCAACATAAATGGTATGTACTGTATGTACTTCAAAAAATGTAAATATTTATTTAATCATTTTTGTATTACTATTCAAGGTTGTCATTGTATGTTATTTGGTTTGCATTGTAGGTCGCTATGACATCACTTTGCCTATTTGGAGCTGCATTACATGCCACAAATCATATAAACCTGAACTGCAGGACCTTATCCAAAGTGGTTACTGGCCAGGCTCAATTTCATTTCAAACTGTATATCAGATTGACCTGTTCACATCTTTTGAGCAGTTTAAAGTCACTGCACCCGGTCTCTCTAGACAAGCGTTTGTAAAGATGTTAGAGCATAGGTCACGGACATTTGGACGGGTAAGAATGCTTCAAATTACATCTTATTTTATTAACGAACTTCTCCTTACCCCCATTAATTAAGTGATTTCTTTTTTCAATTGCTAGAGTGATACCATTTGTGGCAAAACATTCCAAAAAGCATTTTTGGAATGGACATATTGTCACCATGAAAAAGAGAAGCTCAGTGGAATTGATCACTTCTCATGCCCTGCATGTGTCCCAGATGCAGTTGCAGTGTCTGCAGATGGAAACCGCAAACTATACCGGTTTAACAAAGCCAGAGAGTAATAGCATAACCAATATTTCAAATTATTAGTGTATATTGGCCTTATAATATTTTTTTTGCATTGTAATTAATATAGAGTAGAGGAGCAGCCTTACTTTGATGGAGTATTCATTGCCAAGAATGAAGATGTGGCAGCATTTGTCAGTGTCATTCAGCAAAATACCAACCCAGTAAGCTTCCATAATTGTATTAGTATTTTTGTTATTTAACTGAAAGATTACACTTTACTGATATTGTTTTGCTTATTACAGGTACAAGGACGAGGCACATGTGGAAGATCTACATGGGCTGCTGCAAGAGAGACCTCAAAGAAATCAAGCAGTAAATTAGATGAGGAAGGGTTGGAGGTGGCGGTTTGCAGACACAACATCTTGCTTAAAGGCCTGAACATGCAGAGGGGTGAAATATTTGCTTATCCAATGTTTCTGCAAAAAGAAGTTGCGTCAAAAACAAACTGCAGATTTTTCTGCACCGACATCATGTGCCGATATTGGCCCTACTTGCAAAAAGTCGCAAAGGTAGTTCCATGCATGCAGCAGTTAACAGAGATGAAGCCTTTTCTTTCTGTTATGCACGCAAAAGGACACTCTACCAGCTGTGAGGTAACTTTCTGTTTTAAATAACTTAACATTGTGCAAGGCCTTCAATCTTGCTTTGTCTGTTAAATTGTGCTAGTTTGTTTTATAGGTCCAGTGGAGTGGTAAAAATCAAACCGGAGCTGGCACTACTATAGGAGAGGAAGTTGAACAAGTTAACAGTTTTTTATCACGTGTTGCTCTTACAACAAAATATATGAGTAAGGCAGGTAAGTGTCATATGAACACTGCATATTTTTGTAATCCATAGGTTGAGACAATGGCATGTGAAATTCCGTAGTCCCAAAAAAAAAAGATTTTTGGTGAAAAATCATAAGCAATTGAATTAATTATGTTTACATATGTGAATACCATTCTATTAAAACATTGCTTAAGATTAAAAGATTCCTGCCCAATGAATAGGCATGTATGTGTATTCAGACAACTAATTTGCATATCGACATGGTTGACAGCTGTTAATGCACACTCACCATTTTAGATCAACTAACTGTAATACTGTATAAGATTTCTATTCAAACTGAAAGCATAAATCTAGACTACACACTGTCAGTTTCAGAGCAAAACACAAAACTGACATTTCATTCACTTATGCGCACCTTCACTGTGTAGCACTTAAACTGGCAGTGTATATACTTGCTAGCAACCCATCAAAATAAAAGCTTGCTGATTTATGTTTGAAAATGTTGCAAATACATATAAAAAAGTGAATATGTAAATATTAGCATTGTATTTTTCAGTGTACTATAAAATAATTGTATTTTTATTTAACACTCATTTTATATTGTAAAATATAATTCACACTTTATTATTTTGTTTATTTTATTAAAAAATAAACCAAACTAAATAAAGAGCATTAATATTAATACTGTTATTAATTGTTTTATTATTTATAGTTATATTTAATGGTTCACACTGTGCAGTGAGCACCAAATCTACAGGTGCTCTCATGAGAACCAGACCCGAAATACTTATGTCTACCCATATATACACGTGTGTGTGTGTGTGTGTGTGTGTGTGTGTGTGTGTGAGTGTGTGTGTGTGTGTTCTCATTTAGCACGAGTGGATATGATCACACTTCATGCCAAAGGATGGAATGAGCAAAAGAAGAAAAACTTGCACACGTACTTGTCTCAACGGTACATCAAGGTACTACACCTTTAATATGGGGTTGTTTTAAGCCATACATTGGAGACATTTCTTTTTATACAGTCTTATCCAATTAAGTGTATTATCTCACCTAAGACTGTGCAAAAGATTAAAGAAGCCAAAGAAGATATCGAGGCTGTTAAGGCAAGCTTGGGCAAAATCTAATGAAGAGCTGCAGCAATGGGTTAGCGATGTTAAGCAATGGGCAGCTCAAGGTGCATGCTTAGTTTTGCTTTCCATCTTTGTATAGCTTCATTAGAAATTAAATATGATTATTGTTTATTAGGCATTTATTTGAAATATTTGAAAACTTAAAAGACTTGTTCTTGCTTAGTTAAACTAGTAATGAACAATTGCCCCGATTCGGTGGTCTGATATGCTTTTTTGAACAGTTCCCGATGGCAACAGAACAGATGATCCAGTGGGTTTGCAGCGTCTGATTGAAGGGCTGTATTTAGGAATTCAGCAGAAAAAGAGAAATTTGTATCGCATCACAGGTAAATAAAATGCTTTATATATCCAATTTTTCTTATTTATATCATCATAATAATTACTATTGCTCCTAAAGGGGTGTTATAATTAACAGCTCTGTCAATTATTCCTTGGCATATGACCCAGATCGCAACAAGCAGCGCAATAAAATCAGACGACGAATAGTCGAAGAGAAGAAGAAGTTATCTGACGCAATATGTCAGTTCAATTCTCTTGTGACAAGTTCAACCAAAGCCTTGAATTCCGCTGATGAATTGCTTGCTGTAGAAACACCTATCTGGCCATGGGAATGTGGTATGACCTAAACTTTTTTTGTAAGATATTTATTTAGCATCACAAAGCTACAAGTTACCAAGCTCACTTTCGGTTTTAGTTGATGATGCATCATTGGGCCTGAAAAAGACTATCTTTGACAAGTTGATGCAGTTAGAAAGACTCCAGGAAGAAGAAGCTATACTTGTTGAAGAAATGAAAAGGCACTGGAGTCATATCTGCAGAACTATCAAAAATGTAAACGAACAGACTGATGCATTGTCAGATGGCCTGGCCACCAAGAGTAAGTGCTTTTGTTTTCTCAGAATCATTGCTCATTAAATGTGAATAATTGTGCTTCTCTTTGGGGGTTCTAATAAAGCATTTTGACATGCTTGGCAAATTTAGTGTATTTATATACATTACTAGGTTGCCTTCTCAGTGGACCCTTTTCACGGATTGTGATGATGCTTTTCCACAGTTTTTAACATTTAATTTCTAATAAGTTTATAAAAAATGTATTTTAAAAGAATGTAAAAGACCTTTGGCAGTAAATGACAAAATAATAAAGGCTGCTGCTAGGTGTTTCTAAAACAACAGCTGATAGGGTGATAAAAATGTGACATTTTTCGCTTCTGACCATCGTAATTTATCTCTCTGTATTTTTTCCCTCTTTTGGAAAGTCATGGAAACGCTATTGCGGATATGTTCTCTTGCTGTTTGTGCAAATACAAATATGCTATAGAATTCTAGCTAACTATGATTACTCCTGCTTCCATGAACCCATACTTGAGATTTCATATATAGTTTATAATGCCTCCCAATTTATTATGGTTACTCATTATTGTAACATTTTTGTGGTTCTAATTTTATTTTATTTTTATATTTTATTTAAGCGTATCCACCAGGACTTTCAGAGCAAGCGTACTGTGGCCTGCTCTGTGTTCTTCGAAGGCAGCTACATGAATGTAAGACAGAACAAGAAAGGGTGAAAGAAACATACCACCAAATAGTGACTGGATGGGATAGTTTGGCTGTCCTTGAAGAGGATAATGACTGCTATGAAAGCCTATCTACAGATTCATATGATTCCGTTGACGAAGACATGTAAATATATCGATTAGTATTTTTTGTTCATTATCTAATTTTTTTTTTTTACCTGAAGGCCTACTGTCATCACAGTGTACAACAATGTAGATTGCACTTTTAACAAAACAATGTTTTAACCTGAGGTGTCCAATCACAAGAAGAGTTAAACATTTCTTCTTTTTTAATACATATAGTATAGCAGGGGTGTCCAATCATGCTCCCGAAGGGCTGGTGTCCTGCAGAGTTTAGCTCCAACTTGCCTCAACATACTTGCATGGAAGTTTCTAGTATGCCTTGTTAGACCTTGATTAGCTGAGTTAAACTCTGCAGGGCAGTGGCCCTCCAGGAGCAGGATTGGACACCCCTGCCATACTATATGTATTAAAAAAGCTGAAGAAATGTTTAACTATTCTAAACACTCAAATATAAATACCTTTTTAACCCTATTAATTCTTTTACATGATAAATGTACTGTGTGGCTTCTAGAAAATTATTGTACAGAACAATGTTATCAAAAGCTAACTTAAAATAAGGTACTTCAGAATGAATTAGTATGTATTGAAATGTATAAAATGTAATTGAATTTCATATGTAATTCTGTTCCTGAATGCTGACTGTTCAATAAATGTGTTTTATATATGAAAAGCACAGGCTTACACTAAAGCCCTTTTTTCCTATACTGTGTGTAGCACTGCAACTCGTGGCATATTTTCAAAGCTCAGAATCATATTTTTACCAATTCTGTCATAAAGTTGCTAGTATTAACAGGGCTCTTGAACTCGAAGCTCCCAATGCTGATATTGAAGAAGCTGCCAGGGCTGAACAAGTCCTTGAGAGGTTCAACCCTTCGCACGTAATGTTGAACACATTTACTTGTAATTGATTTGCTTTAATGAATGTATCCTAATTGTATGTGCTTTGTTTAACTTTCCTTAAAGTCCTTGCTCTCAAATATTTTGGTCACAGATAATTTTTAACACTAAACATGACACTCAACTTAACGTCGCAATGTGTATCAAAACATAACAAATATTTTCTTTTCTTTTCTCGTTGTTTCAGCTGAAAAGGAAGACTTGAGGGAAGTCTGACAAACTCTTTTTAAACCAGCCTTTTTTCCGGAGAGGGATGAATTTGGCCATCTTGCGCATTTACAAAAAGCTGCAAAGGCAAGCATTTCCAATGGTATTTCTGTGTTGGTCTTAGCACCTTGACTGAACATTACTGTAGTTACATTTTGCACAGAATTGAAGTTTCTTAAACTTTGTCTTACATTCCCCACAAAAAGTGTCAAAATGCATACAATTTACAAAGTCAGCAAATTCAAATGGTGCTACCACTGAGCCGCAGGAACACTATTATTATGTCTGTATTCAAACAATATATGTAGTACAACAGTTGATGTTTATCTCTCAAAAGACTATTCAAGTCAGCAGTTATCATTTTTCACATACATCTTTTTATAGCTACTAGAATGAGCAAATCAGATGTGCAATCATCTTTTGAATTTGGGCAGGAAATGACTAAATATGGGGAGTACTGACACCTGAACCTTTATTCACCAAAACCATTTTTCTGTAGTTATCTATGACTTATTGTTTAAAAGAAGCCATGTGATGAAGAAATAGGCACTTATATATGTACTGAATACTTTTCAACACATTACTAATTTATGACTGCTTATGTTTTTATTTTCTACTTGTACAGGAAAAATTCCCCCCATGGGTAGAAGTGGTAGCTGTTACTGAAAATCAATTCTCAGGTCAGTCTTCATGCACTTGGTCAGTTTGCATGGACCTGAGACCAGAGACTTATGTGGCCACCAAGTGCAGCACTACAGCCTGAAACCATCAGTTATCCTTAGCAAAGACTGCATTCCCAAACAGCTGTACTGTGACAACTCAGATGTTATGGTAAGTCCAGAACAACCGTTATAAATAAAAAAATTTTTTGTTGATTTACCATACCCTAAATATTTTTTTTATTATGTTAGGTCTTCATCCCCTGGTTGAGAACAAGCTACACTGCATCAGTGGTGCTGATTAACAATTTTAGCTGCTTCAAGTTCCTCTGTGTTCACATCACCGGGGACCTCACATGGCCCATCCATGCTTATGCGTCTTTTCTTCCTTAGACAGTGGAGGAAATTCAGTTTGAGCTCCAAAACCCTCAAATCCTTTTATGCATGCACTGTGGAGAACATCCCGATTGGCTGCATCACTGTTTGGTGTAGGAACAGCACCACCCTTAACTGCAAAGCACTGCACAGAGTGGTACAATCTGCACAGAACATCTTGAGAAGAGCATGGAAGGATCATCAAAGACTCCAGCCACCCGTGCTGTGGACTGGTCTTACCATCAGGCAGACATTATCGCAGTGTCATAACCTACACCAGCAGGGTTCTTATTTCCACAGGCCATGAACTCATACTGGTAACACCACACACAGCATATTCTTACCCCATCAACCTCATATGCAGTGCACATTATCAGTTGCATCAGTTACACATGTGACTCTGGCTCGCTATTATTCCTTCTACACCCTTACATTCGCTTTGGACTAACTCATACCATACTGCACTGTAAAGGTACATGTATACTGTGATTATTGTTTATTTTTGTTTTCATTTCATGCTCTGTGTATAGTACAATATCGTACCATATATCGTTTTAAACCTGTATTGAGTCCCTTACTGTGTGTATATTGTTAATCCTGTATATATGTCATCCATACTGTCATGCTTCAGTTTGCACAATCATTTCACCACCTGTACAGTGTACACTTTTGTTCATCTTATTGTGACAATAAAGTGATTTGATTTGGTCACGTCTTTTGTTTGTCAGTTGTACTGTAGGGTGCTGGATAACAATTGCAAATTGTTTATGACATTGAAGAACATTGTTAGGGACATGGACCAGCAGGCCAGAAGAAGAGAACCATGACATCTCTTATGCTGAGCAGGAAACCGGATGTGATTCTTTGGTGCTCAAGGCATTTAATCATGCATGCATTTAGGTGGCTTCATCAGTTGTGACCTGATTAACATGATATGGTTTTAACATAACCCATATTTATTTATCTTGAATATCTTTTGTCTTGATATGCTGTAACTAACTGCTGTACTGGTCAAGTTTTGAGTAATTAAGATTTTTATGTTTTTGAAAGCAGTCTCTTTAGTACTCATGAAATCTGCATTTATTTGATCAAAAATACTGAAATACAGTAATATTGTCAAATATTACTAAAATTTTAAAATGGTTTTCCATTTTAATATGCTTTACAATTATTGATTTATTTTATACAAAGCTGAATTTCCATCAGCCGTTATTCCAGTTTTCAGTGTCACATGAAATCATTCTAATATGCTGATTTATTATCAATATTGGAAACAATTTTGCTGCTTAATGCTTTTTCCCCCCTTTTTTTTGGTAACCTGTAATACTTTTTTTCAAGAGTCCTTGAGGAATAATAATAATCAAAAATGCATTAATAGTAAAAATCTATTTAAAATTGTGTACATGACAATAAAGTCATGGACATATGTAAAGAATGGTGAATATTCTGTATTAGGGATGGTATTTGGTAAGTACACAATTTGAATAAAAAAATGTACATGATTGTTCTATTTGAGAAAATGTAATGATATTAATGGCATTTGGGATAATAAAGTGCTACAATGTCATCACTGCATAAGCTTAGTGAGATAGATTCTGTCACCAATACAGTAAATTCGCCAAATTTCAATTACATGAAGGGAAGCCTGAAAGATGCAATACAGGAGATTGCAGGGGCTATATTGCTACTGACATTCAGACTGAGGATGATGTACCAGGGAAAGAGCATAGATCCTTACTAGAATGTAAGGAAGATGAGCATGCATATTACTATAATAATAATAAATAATTTCTTGTCATTGTTATAAAACAACGAGATTACATTAGAGCCTCAATCGACAGTGCTGTTAAAGTGCAAATACATAGAATGTAAACATTATAAGGTCCAACATGATCAAAAATGTTTAAAAGTTTAAAAATGTAGTCTTTTATATTTTTGATTCTTTGTACTGCATTCATTTTTGCACCATAAACCACACACGGTCTGTACCTTGTCTTATTGAATGACACACTGGCTTTCTGTAATAGTACAATTAAGTGTCACAATGTGTACTGGTTGTTTAAATTAATGTATTTGTTTACTGTCAACACTGTATTTTTGTTCTTGTTATAACGAATAAATGGACAAATATATTTAAGATGGGCACTGATGTCGATTTTTTTTTGGGGGTCTATTCTTATTCTGTATTGCAAACTACTTAATGGCAAGTTGTTGAAAAGACAATCTGACAAAATGATCAGATATAAATGTGACAGCACAGTTTGTTGTCCATGATGAGAATAGATCTGTGTATGTTTTACTGCCCTTACATCCCCAGGGGCCAGGTAGAGTCCCATGGAAAAGCAAAAAAACTGCACTTTTCAAATGGCTATATATCAAAGTCTGATTATAGAATAAAAAAGACATTTGTCAGGACAACTACTTATGCTGTTTGGTAAAATATTGTTGGACACAATTTTCAAACATAAATGTAAAGGTGGTAGGCATGGAAAATGGAAAGGCATTTTAAGAAGAGCTTATAGTAAAATACCAAATGTTGGCCTGCCTCTCAAATATGTCATAGAGGTTTGCACAGTGAGCATGCTTAGATAAACCTTTATTAAATAAAGATAGTATATCCCCCCATTTTATTATCAAACGTTTTAAACTACATTACCCACAAGCCTCTGTCATTATATCAATGGAAATATGGTGCCATCATTTGTAGTTCAATTAAGTTATGCTTAGTTAGGGTTAGGATCTCGGTAAAGAGGTCATTTCTCACAACACAGCAACACAGCATTATTATCTGAATGTATTACTAACGTAATGATAACAGTACAACTTACTATGCGACATTACACGGTTTTTAATGCATGTTAAAAGATCGTCCAATGACAGCGAGTCCTGTGTCTGCTTGCGCAAGTCTAAGCCAACGACAATGTAGTTGAGCAGAGGCGTCAATCTTACTTGTCCATATATGGTCATGTGTGACAGACTCTTCCGAGTTCTTGTGGTAAATGGAAAGATAATCTGTTAAACATGTCCCCATTAAATATAAAACAAAAATGGCATTGTATTGTGGGTTAAAACCTGTTGCAGCAATAGATTTGCTGATTACAGTGAAGCAGTTTTCCCCCAAACAAGGACCAAATGGTTTCTATTGTATTCTATTGTGTACTCTATTCTTGCTCTATTTAGTCTTGTATTCTATTAAGCTAAAACAAGTGTGCAGTTGTACACTCCTCTGATAATTATTCAATCGTGCAGTATTTTCTGAACAAAGATAAGTGCATCTACTATTCAAAAGTAGTGCTTCTGTAACATTTACAGTATATACTGTATATATAGTGTATTAATGGTTTAGACTACATTTAAACACTTCTGTGTTTCCTGGAAATGAAACATAAAATATTGCCCTTTTTAGCGCTACCAGTTTAACTAAAAATAACAAAAGCAAAGAGGCATAATTAATGCACAAATGTTTTACTAATTTTCCAATGTTTATTGATATGTCAAACTTTTTAAAGATAAACGTACTGCCCAGAACAGCTTCCTCTTTCACCCAGGTACCACCATTTTGTGCCACTATGAAGTAATGAAAAAAAAACCTTAATAAAATTGTATTCGCATAAACATAATCAATAACAACCATATAACAACTAAAAAAATGATAAAGTAATTACTGGTTAATTGGAAAACAAATATGTAACTTAGAATTATGTAACGGAAAACCCCTATAAAACAACATAGTGTAATATTCTAAATAAATACATAAAGCAATCAAAAAGTATATTTTAAATTATTAACCTTAACATAATAGTAATATTTAATAATAAACGCATAAGAGTATATAAAAAGCTAAGTGTGTGTACCTGAGTGGCATGCTGGTATGAAAAAGTATGACTAATCAAACTATGCATGTGGATTACTGAGCAATATGACTAAACGCAGCCAAACAGATGTATGTGAACTTAATAAGCATCATCAAATACATAACATATTTATTTATTTTTTTTGTGTATCAAATTTTCTAAAAATCAATCATATCTCTAATTATAAACTAGATGTAAAAATACCTGAAAAAATCAGAACAAACATTTGAAGTTTTCCTTTATTTTTGCTCTTATGATGACAGCAGTGTGATTCACACTTCAAACTGCAACAAACAAGCCATTATAATTTTACTAACTATAAATAATAGTAGTAAAGGAGATGAATGGGTGAAAACATCAACCTTTAGAATCAATATTCAAATTTAACTTTACCTGTTTTAGCTGAAATAACATCAGTGAACATTTTCAGGTAATAACATTTAATAATAACATAAATTGAACAGCTGATACAGTTGACAATAACATAACAAATATTACAGTGTTTTAAACACTAACAATTAAATTCTTTAAAAAAATACATACAAACTGACTATATCCCAACAAAAGAAGATGGCTCCCATGAGTCTTTCCACTTGATTCCACTATAACAGAAAAAGAAAACAAGAAAAAAAAATTGAATTTAGGTCATATAACTTTTGTAAAAGTTGATGTCAGCACAAACTATGACTGTTGAAAATGTATTGAATGATAGCAGAATATTAATTTCACAATTAAGTACATACCATGATGTGCAGGAAGCCCATTTCACAAGAACTTCTATATTACCCTGTGTGGTACAAATGATAAAACAATAAAATAAAATAATTGTGTATTAGAAAATGTCATTAAGCAAATCTGATGGATATAATATCAAATGTATGTAATGTGGACAATGACATCACTGTTCTCTGCAGAGTTACTTTATCGCTAAATTGAGCAAACTTCGTAATTGATTATCTATACATCTGACCTGAATGAACACTGAACTGACTTCATTAAACTCTGTTTGCATCATTAAATCATTATTTTTCTGTTGTTCACCGTAAAACTGCTTTGTAACAATCTGTATTAAGAAGAGCTATAAAAATAAAGGTGACTTGAATGTAATCAGTGGAATTGAAAAGGTGTTTTTTTATGCACAAAAATAACAGGCTAGTTCAACACAATTAACAGGAAATAAAATGTTGAGTTAATGCTATTTTTAGACCTTTATGTGGAGTAGTATATAAAACTGGCAAAACTGAGAAATATGTATTGAAGTCAAAAGACTTACATTTTTCATTCTCTTTTTTAATATTTTCTGGTATGGGAAGCTGTTGTTCTCCAGCCGATCCATGCATTCAGCACATTTGTCTGTATTTTAAAGGAAACAAAAAAGACAATATTTTCAATCTCTTTGATAAATCAAAATGATCAGCAACATAACAGTCACAGAGCAGTCAAGAGAACAGAGCCCGAGCTGAAGCCTATCTGAAGCAACTGCAGTCTTCCATAATCTTGCTTTATTTAAAACACAATATTTTATTTGAAAAAAATGTATTGGACCTCTAATACATGCCAACTAAACATCATATTTGTGTACTTATAGTATCTTTGCCTTAGATGTATTTCACCTTTAAGTTTATTGTCTTCTTTCCTTTGTTTAGTTGCCTCTAGAAATGAAAGATTAGATTGTTAAATCAATATGGGAAGAGACATTTCACATGGGTTAGTTAAAGGGTTAGTTCACCCAATAATGAAAGATACCCCATGATTTACTCACCCTCAAACCATCCTAGGTGTATATGACTTTATTATTTCAGACAAATATAATCTGAGTTATCTTTAAAAATGTTCTGGCTCTTCCAAACTTCCAAGCTTTATGATGGCAGTGGGCAGGTGTTGATATTTTGAAGTCAAATAAAGTGCATCCGTCCATTATAAAAAAGTACTCCACACGGCTCCGGGAATACATTTTGAGTGGAATCGATGTGTTGGTGTAAGAAAAATATCCATAATTAAAACTTTATAAACCGTAATCTTCTGTTCATGCGAGAATGGCGTTCTGGCGTATGTAGGCATAGCATAAGCTCCGATGAGAAGTGATGAACGCGGAAGAGCAAAGGAGAGAAAAAAAAATGGTCAAGAATAGAAGTACAAAATGAAGATTTGTAAAGAAAAATGTGGAGGATTTCGATATAAGCCAAAAGGAGACTGGTTTTCCTTTTTCTGTAAAAAAAACATGATTCTCGCGAAACTAGCATATTCTCACTGGAGCTTTCGCTACACCTACATCCTACGTCATCTGCTGGAATGCCACTCTCTAGTGAACATGCGTGCAACAGTTAGCGGAAGCTAAAGATTACAGTTTAAAAGTTTTAAATATGGATATTTTCCTTACAGAAACGCATCAATCCCATTCAGAATTCATTCATTCACCCCCCAAAGCCTTGTGGAGCGCTTTTTATGATGGATGGATGCACTTTAATTTTCTTCAAAATCTGGACCACTATTCACTGCCATTATACATTTTGGAAGAGCCAGGACATAATTTAAGATAACTCCGATTGTATTCGTCTGAAAGTAGAAAGTAATATACACCTAAGATGGCTTGACGTTGAGTAGATCATGGGGTAGTTTCAATTTTTGAGTGAACTATCCCTTAAACTAATTGTTTAAACGTTTTTTTTTATAATTTTACCTTGTTTTCTTTTGATGGCATTTGTTGATTTTGCCTCGTGGAATGTGAATGGGGAAGTTGCAGACTGTGGTGCAACAGCGGTGCTGGAGGAGTCCACCTGTCATGCAGCAGAGGTGTTAAAGGAGTCCACCTGTCGTGCAGCAGCGGTGCTGGAAAAACTCATACATGTCTGGGACAAGTGCAAGCTATGTAAATGATGACAAATGATGGCAAACTATCCCTTTAAATTACATTATTCACATTCAAATGTATGCATACAATAGTATAAAGGTATATAAAACTAGAAATAAGTATATAAAATCATAATTATTTGTTAAGAATTAAAAACACTTACTCCTCTATTTCTCTTTTTTAGTATCTTCTGGTTTGGGAAGTTGTTGTTCTCCAGTGTTTCCATGCCTTCAGCACATTTTTCTGTTTAAAAGGAAACAAAACTGATAATTTCCCCTCTTGATAAATCTAAAAGAACAACTTCAACCATTCACTCAGAGAGCAGTCAAGAGAAAAGAGCCAGTATTGTAGTAAATACAAGCTATGTAGCTTCCACAATCTTGCTTGGTTTAAAATACAATATTTTATTTAAAAGAAATGTTATTTGAACTGTTTAATATGTCAATTAACATCACATATGTGCGTTAGATAGGATTACTACCATACTTTACCTTTGAGCTTACCTTTTTCCACGTGTGGTGCAGCAGCGCCGGAGGGCTTCACGTGTGGTGCAGCAGCGCCGGAGGGCTCCACGTGTGGTGAGGCAGTGAGGGCTTCACATGTGGTGCAGCAGCGCCGGAGGACTCCACGTGTGGTGCAGCAGCGCCGGAGGGCTCCACGTGTGGTGCAGCAGTGCCGGAGGGCTTCACGTGTGGTGTAGCAGCGCCGGAGGGATCCACGTGTGGTGAGGCAGTATTGGTGGGCTTCACGTGTGGTGCAGCAGCGCCGGAGGGCTCCACGTGTGGTGAGGCAGTGTTGGTGGGCTCCACGTGTGGTGCAGCAGCGCCGGAGGGCTTCACGTGTGGTGTAGCAGCGCCGGAGGGATCCACGTGTGGTGAGGCAGTATTGGTGGGCTTCACGTGTGGTGCAGCAGCGCCGGAGGGCTTCACGTGTGGTGCAGCAGCGCCGGAGGGCTCCACGTGTGGTGCAGCAGCGCCGGAGGGCTTCACGTGTGGTGCAGCAGCGCCGGAGGGCTTCACGTGTGGTGAAGCAGCGCCGGAGGGATCCACGTGTGGTGAGGCAGTATTGGTGGGCTTCACGTGTGGTGCAGCAGCGCCGGAGGGCTCCACGTGTGGTGAGGCAGTGTTGGTGGGCTCCACGTGTGGTGCAGCAGCGCCGGAGGGCTTCACGTGTGGTGTAGCAGCGCCGGAGGTATCCACGTGTGGTGAGGCAGTATTGGTGGGCTTCACGTGTGGTGCAGCAGCGCCGGAGGGCTCCACGTGTGGTGCAGCAGCGCCGGAGGGCTTCACGTGTGGTGCAGCAGCGCCGGAGGGCTTCACGTGTGGTGTAGCAGCGCCGGAGGGCTTCACGTGTGGTGTAGCAGCGCCGGAGAGATCCACGTGTGGTGAGGCAGTATTGGTGGGCTTCACGTGTGGTGCAGCAGCCCCGGAGGGCTCCACGTGTGGTGCGGCAGCGTCGGAGGGCTTCACGTGTGGTGCGGCAGCGCCGGAGGGCTCCACGTGTGGTGCGGCAGCGCGGAGGAGGCTCCACGTGTGGTGCGGCAGCGCCGGAGGGCTCCACGTGTGGTGCGGCAGTGTTGGTGGTCTCTGGATATTCTGTATCTGGAGAAGGAGTCTGCAGGCTGCTAGTCCCCTTCTTTTTCTCTCTCTGAAAATGAACTAAAGGACATAACAACCGAGTTATATTATAGCAATAACAAAAATGTATTTAAATTATCTTAACATTTATTTTAGTGATTCTGCACAGCATGTATTTTAACAGTCTTAAGATCATTAAGAAATTGTAAACGATTCCTTTGTAAAACTGATACATTGCCAAGTCTAGTGCATAATAAAAATAAACACAAACACAGCCTAGAATAAATGACTGTATGAAAGTATTATACAATTATTAAATGTAAAAAATGCAAGAAAACCAACTTTTTAAAACTGCTTCATAAACAGTCTTTAACCTCTGGAGGAGATCATCATCCAAAAGATGGTCATCTCCTAAAATGGCATCGGCCACGACTGTATTTTCAGAGTTCTTCCCAATAAGGAGTATGGGATGGAGGTCAAGGGTGGCCAACTTATCAAGCTGAAATGAAAATTATAATAATAACAATAATAATAAATTAACTAACACAAAACTTAATACAAAATGCAACAAGAAATAAGGTTGACCAATGTTAATACATCAGTCTAAAGATAACGGGCACTGCACATTATCTATGAAAAATTAGAATAACTTTTTATGTAATTTAAATTGTTCATGAAAACCATTCTTTCACATTTCACATTAAAGGTTACTGTTTACAATCAAATGGTTTTATGAATTATTTATGGATTTAAGAAAAAATGTATCTGCTTGTGTTTCATGAGCAAGGTCCACTGTCTCCATTACAGTGTTACTTATGTAGCATGCTATTCATGTTACTCACACATGTAACAGCTAACATATTTTACTTTTTTAAATTATACTAATATTATTAAATTATTAAGTAATAATAATTGTCATTGTCACTTGTCATTTTAAACCTTAAGTTAAACACTTACCAAACAATGACTGCTGTTGACAACTACAGTCATGTTGCAGTTTTTTTGGATGGAAGCAACCCAATCAGATTTTGATAATTTAAATTTTTCCCTTCTTTTCTGTAATTTTGCCTTGTATGGCTGACCAGTCTTGCATGCAGGACATGTTTTGAAGGCCACATTTATAATGGCTTTGCAACATGCACATGTCTTTTTTGTGCTCCCGGGCATTCCTGGAGAACAAAAACAAATATTGCAGTAGTATAATACAGTATATGGTATTTTATAATATAGTACATTTGAATTATTGCAGTCAGCCACAGTAAAGTAACTAAATAAATATACTATTTACATACGATTTTTAAGGGTAGTAAGAGTTGTATACATTCTATTTATTAATGCGAGGTGATTTCTGCTTGTAAAATAGCTGTCATTCCAATAAAATCAATAGCAGAAATTCCAATAATCTGATTAAATGAATATATTGTAGTATTTACTTAACCACTTTAAGTTTTTGATGACATGAAACTGGAAATGTTAAAGGGTGATAACCCAAAGCTTATCTTTAATGATGTCACTAAAGACATTCTCTTTTTATATAAAACTAAACATATACCTACCGTAAATCCTTATAAAGTTGCCGGCTTAAAATAATGATAATAAATCATATAAATGTAAATGTAATTATAAAAGATAGAGTTAAAATGACACGTGTAGGTTAAAGATGTAATATGAACGTTCACACGCAACAATACTTACGACAATAAATTACGACAAGACATTTTCCCACCCAGCGTGAGCTGTGACGTCAAATGCTGCAAACTTAGAAAATAAAAGGCAATATTGAGCTTTATAAAATAATCTTAACAATACTACTCTTCAAAACTCAAACATTTTTCAAAATACTAAAGCATACGAGTTTCAATTATTCTAATAGTTATACAAATAAATCAAGCATGACAAACTAAATGAATAGGCTATTGATGGTTTACATCATTAATAAAAACTCAAAGCTAATATGTGTAACGAGGCATTTGTATCAAAATAGTTATTACGATTGCTATTATTATTTATATAATTTCTATTGTAAAATGACTCGTGTTTAAGTTGTTTCTGCCACAGATCCAGATCTCCGACAAATGATGCATACGTCATCGTCCAAATTCGATAAATTCATTCAAAATTTAAAATTAGTATCTAAAACGCATCTCTTCTTTTTATGGTATTTTTGACAATTCGGTAAAACTCAAATAGGCCAGTGAACTGAAAAGAGGGGGAAAACTATTTATTATTTTAACAAAATTAATCAGTAAAATGATCTACTTGTGTTCCTCTTGTAAAGCCGTATGTACGTTACAACCCGTACGTTTCACCTAGCCTAACAAAACAAGCCACCTGACTGAAACGTAATGACGTTCTGGAAAATATATTTTCGATGTACAGATAACTCATACTCGGTAATGAGACACAAAATCTGGGTATACATACGAGAAAATAGAAATTCTTGACGTACCTCGGCAAGCTCAAACTCAAAAGCTTAGAATTAATTAATTTATATAAAAATTAGTGTACACGGAGACGACAGAACATTATTTACTAAAAATGTCTGATTTCTAACCTGAATCTGAAACGGGGAAACATTGAAACCATTCAGCGCCTCTAGTGGACGTTTCACCCGAGAAGTGCAGTGAATTGTACCTGGAGATACGTATTTCAGGTTCTGCAGAAATGTAGGCAGAGTCACGTATTTCCAATGAGCCTGGGATGAAAAAAACGAAACAAAGATCCACCTATTTTTAAGACAATTTTATTTCACTAAGCACAGTTTAATTCCAAATACATAAATAAAATATATTTTTTTAATTACTGTAATGCAACAAAAAAGTATACCTATATACTATATATATATATATATATATATATATATATATATATATATATATATATATATATCATATTTGTATGTGTGTGCATTTGTATATCTACACACACACACAAAAAAACAGACACTCGCGTACAAACTCGGGCACACGCACACACACACACACACACACACACACACACACACACACACACACACACACACACACACACACACACACACACACACACACACACACACATAAACTCGCACACGCGCATACGCGCTGGCACGCTCACAAACGCGCTCACACATACACACACACACACACACACACACACACACAAACACACACACGAGTCAATTGGTTCAGTTCGGAGCTTCAGAGCGCCTTTCGCGAGTCAATTGGTTCAGCTCGGGGATTCAGAGCGCGTTTCGCGAGTCAATTGGTTTAGTTCGGGGCTTCAGAACGTGTTTCGTGAGTCAATTGGTTCAGTTCGGGGTTTCAGAGTGCGTTTCGCGAGTCAATTGGTTCAGGTCGGGGCTTTAGAGCGCGTTTCGCGAGTCAATTGGTTCAGTTCGGGACCTCGGAGCGCGTATCGCAAATCATTTTGTCGCAAATCATTTGATTCAGATGGGAACTTCGGAGCGCGTATCGCAAATCATTTTATCTCAAATCATTTGATTCAGATCTGAACCTCGGGAGCACGTATCGCAAATCATTTGATTCAAGCAGGAGGAAGAAAACCAGGAGAGCTCTGATGATAAGGAAACTGAATGTGATTCTATGATGCTCAAGACATTTTACCATACATACATTTTGTTTGTGACATGAATAATACAATATGGTTTTAACAACCCATTTTTATTTCTCTTGAATATGTTTTGTCGTAATATGTTACTTCAGCTGTCTTTATGCTGTATCATCCAGTAAAGTATTGCACATGTTGTTGGATAATAAAGTATGGTGAATATTTTGTAAAGGGTGGTGTTTGGTACATACACCATTTTATTTTGTAAACAATACATATTACCATGAATATTTTAATTAAGAAATGAGCATTTGGTCATATTAACGAGTCTTGTTATATAAGGGGAAGGCTGAAAGATGCATTAGAAGAGACTGCTAATTGCAGTAACTAAATTGCTACAAACACTTCATGTGTACCTGAGGATGATCTAGCAGGGAAAGATCAACATGAATCTTGTACTATGTTATAATGAAGATGAGCGTCTACATTACTGATGTCCAACACTCGAGGAGGCTTCTGCATAAATGTGCTATTATTTTAATAATAATGTATTAAATATATATTTTTTGCAAAGTTTATTTAATTTTTTTAAATATATTTGTATTATTTTTATATTTTATTATTTTAATAATGTTGTCTGCATTTGACAGTTTTATATGTATTTAATAATGATATAAATATTGAAATATTTGTTCTGCTTTTGACAAATTAGATTTGTTTAAAAATATTTAGATTATTTAAATATTTATTCTGTATAATGATCAAGTTGATTTTCTAAATATTATTTTAAGAATAGCTATTTTAACATTTGTTCTGTGTTTGACAATAAAGTATATTTAAAACAAAAATATATATTATTTGAATAATAATATAAATATTTGAGAATTTGTTCTGCATTTTACAGTGTTTCTTTAAAACAAATAGTTAATTTAACAATAATTGAAATATTTTTTCTGTATTTGACAGTTGATTAAATTTTTTTAAATATTTTTTTATTTTCATAATAATTGAAATATTTGTTCTGTTCGACAATAAGGTTGATTCTATTGGTTGATATCATATGTTTATGTGTGTGTATATTTATAAACACACACACACACACACACACACACACACACACACACACACACACACACACACACACACACACACACACACACACACACACACTCAGACACACACATTCGCACATTTACGCACACACGCTCACACACACACACACACACACACACACATGCCAGCGCACGCACGCACGCACGCACACACACTCGCGCATACACACTCGCGCGCACACGCACACACAAACACACACACACGTCAAATAAATCAAATCTAATGTTCATTACTGTAATGAGGCAATATACTGTACACACAAACACAAATGGTAGTTCATTATTTTTTCATTTGAATTAAACAAACACAATTTTTGCAAACATGCTAAAATATAAGTGGACTTAAAAATAGAATGCAAATATAATTTAGAATTTCTTCCTTTGTATTTAGGGATGAAATATGAGGAAAAAAACGAAACAAAGATCCACCTATTTTTAAGACAATTTTATTTCACTAAGCACAGTTTAATTCCAAATACATAAATAAAATATATTTTTTTAATTACTGTAATGCAACAAAAAAGTATACCTATATACTATATATATATATATAGATCATATGTGTATGTGTGTGCATTTGTATATGTACACACACAAACACGCACGCGCAAAAACAGACACTCGCGTACAAACTCGGGCACACGCACACACACACACACACACACACACACACACACACACACACACACACGCAAACACACACACACACATAAACTGCACGCGCATACGCGCTCGCACGCTCACAAACGCGCTCACACACACACACACACACACACACACACACACACACACACACACACACACACGAGTCAATTGGTTCAGTTCGGAGCTTCAGAGCGCGTTTCGCGAGTCAATTGGTTCAGTTCGGGGATTCAAAGCGCGTTTCGCGAGTCAATTGGTTTAGTTCGGGGCTTCAGAGCGTGTTTCGCGAGTCAATTGGTTCAGTTCGGGACCTCGGAGCGCGTATCGCAAATCATTTTGTCGCAAATCATTTGATTCAGATGGGAACCTCGGAGCGCGTATCGCAAATCATTTGATTCAGATCTGAACCTCGGGAGCGCGGAGCGCAAATCATTTGATTCAAGCAGGAGGAAGAAAACCAGGAGAGCTCTGATGATGAGGAAACTGAATGTGATTCTATGATGCTCAAGACATTTTACCATACATACATTTTGTTTGTGACCTGAATAATACAATATAGTTTTCACAACCCATTTTTATTTCTCTTGAATATGTTTTGTCGTAATATGTTACTTCAGCTGTCTTTATGCTGTATCATCCAGTAAAGTATTGCACATGTTGTTGGATAATAAAGTATGGTGAATATTTTGTAAAGGGTGGTGTTTGGTACATACACCATTTTATTTTGTAAACAATACATATTACCATGAGTATTTTAATTAAGAAATGAGCATTTGGTCATATTAACGAATCTTGTTATATAAGGGGAAGGCTGAAAGATGCATTAGAAGAGACTGCTAATTGCAGTAACTAAATTGCTACAAACACTTCATGTGTACCTGAGGATGATTTAGCAGGGAAAGATCAACATGAATCTTGTACTATGTTATAATGAAGATGAGCGTCTACATTACTGATGTCCAACACTCGAGGAGGCTTCTGCATAAATGTGCTATTATTTTAATAATAATGTATTAAATATATATTTTTTGCAAAGTTTATTTAATTTTTTAAAATATATTTGTATTATTTTTATATTTTATTATTTTAATAATGTTGTCTGCATTTGACAGTTTTTTATGTATTTAATAATGATATAAATATTGAAATATTTGTTCTGCTTTTGACAAATTAGATTTGTTTAAAAATATTATTTAGATTATTTAAATATTTATTCTGTATAATGATCAAGTTGATTTTCTAAATATTATTTTAAGAATAGCTATTTTAACATTTGTTCTGTGTTTGACAATAAAGTATATTTAAAATAAATATATATTATTTGAATAATAATATAAATATTTGAGAATTTGTTCTGCATTTTACAGTGTTTCTTTAAAACAAATAGTTAATTTAACAATAATTGAAATATTTTTTTCTGTATTTGACAGTTGATTAAATTTTTTTAATATTTTTTATTTTCATAATAATTGAAATATTTGTTCTGTTCGACAATAAGGTTGATTCTATTGGTTGATATCATATGTTTATGTGTGTGTATATTTATAAACACACACACACACACACACACACACACACACACACACACACACACACACACACACACACACAAATTCGCACATTTACGCACACACGCGCTCACACACACACACGCGCTCACACACACACACACACACATGCCAGCGCACGCACGCACGCACGCACACACACTCGCGCATACACACTCGCGCGCACACGCACACACAAACACACACACACGTCAAATAAATCAAATCTAATGTTCATTACTGTAATGAGGCAATATACTGTACACACAAACACAAATGGTAGTTCATTATTTTTTCATTTGAATTAAACAAACACAATTTTTGCAAACATGCTAAAATATAAGTGGACTTAAAAATAGAATGCAAATATAATTTAGAATTTCTTCCTTTGTATTTAGGGATGAAATATGAGGAAAAAAAACGAAACAAAGATCCACCTATTTTTAAGACAATTTTATTTCACTAAGCACAGTTTAATTCCAAATACATAAATAAAATATATTTTTTTAATTACTGTAATGCAACAAAAAAGTATACCTATATACTATATATATATATATAGATCATATGTGTATGTGTGTGCATTTGTATATGTACACACACACACACAAACACGCACGCGCAAAAACAGACACTCGCGTACAAACTCGGGCACACACACACACACACACACACACACACACACACACACACACACACACACACACACACACACACACATATACACTCGCACGCGCATACGCGCTCGCACGCTCACAAACGCGCTCACACACACACACACACACACACACACACACACACACACACACACACACACACACTCAGACACACATATTCGCACATTTACGCACACACGCGCTCACACACACACACGCGCGCTCACACACACATGCCAGCGCACGCACGCACACACACTCGCGCATACACACTCGCGCGCACACGCACACACAAACACACACACGTCAAATAAATCAAATCTAATGTTCATTACTGTAATGAGGCAATATACTGTACACACAAACACAAATGGTAGTTCATTATTTTTTCATTTGAATTAAACAAACACAATTTTTGCAAACATGCTAAAATATAAGTGGACTTAAAAATAGAATGCAAATATAATTTAGAATTTCTTCCTTTGTATTTAGGGATGAAATATGAGGAAAAAAAACGAAACAAAGATCCACCTATTTTTAAGACAATTTTATTTCACTAAGCACAGTTTAATTCCAAATACATAAATAAAATATATTTTTTAATTACTGTAATGCAACAAAAAGTATATATACTATATATATATATATATATATATATATATATATATATATATATATATATATATATATATATATAGATCATATGTGTATGTGTGTGCATTTGTATATGTACACACACACACACAAACACGCACGCGCAAAAACAGACACTCGCGTACAAACTCGGGCACACGCACACACACACACACACACACACACACACACACACACACACACACACACACACGCAAACACACACACACACACATAAACTCGCGCACGCGCATACGCGCTCGCACGCTCACAAACGCGCTCACACACATACACACACACACACACACACACACACACACACACACGAGTCAATTGGTTCAGTTCGGAGCTTCAGAGCGCGTTTCGCGAGTCAATTGGTTCAGTTCGGGGATTCAAAGCGCGTTTCGCGAGTCAATTGGTTTAGCTCGGGGCTTCAGAGCGTGTTTCGCGAGTCAATTGGTTCAGTTCGGGACCTCGGAGCGCGTATCGCAAATCATTTTGTCGCAAATCATTTGATTCAGATGGGAACCTCGGGAGCGCGTATCGCAAATCATTTGATTCAGATCTGAACCTCGGGAGCGCGGAGCGCAAATCATTTGATTCAAGCAGGAGGAAGAAAACCAGGAGAGCTCTGATGACAAGGAAACTGAATGTGATTCTATGATGCTCAAGACATTTTACCATACATACATTTTGTTTGTGACCTGAATAATACAATATGGTTTTAACAACCCATTTTTATTTCTCTTGAATATGTTTTGTCGTAATATGTTACTTCAGCTGTCTTTATGCTGTATCATCCAGTAAAGTATTGCACATGTTGTTGGATAATAAAGTATGGTGAATATTTTGTAAAGGGTGGTGTTTGGTACATACACCATTTTATTTTGTAAACAATACATATTACCATGAGTATTTTAATTAAGAAATGAGCATTTGGTCATATTAACGAGTCTTGTTATATAAGGGGAAGGCTGAAAGATGCATTAGAAGAGACTGCTAATTGCAGTAACTAAATTGCTACAAACACTTCATGTGTACCTGAGGATGATTTAGCAGGGAAAGATCAACATGAATCTTGTACTATGTTATAATGAAGATGAGCGTCTACATTACTGATGTCCAACACTCGAGGAGGCTTCTGCATAAATGTGCTATTATTTTAATAATAATGTATTAAATATATATTTTTTGCAAAGTTTATTAATTTTTTTTAAATATATTTGTATTATTTTTATATTTTATTATTTTAATAATGTTGTCTGCATTTGACAGTTTTTTTATGTATTTAATAATGATATAAATATTGAAATATTTGTTCTGCTTTTGACAAATTAGATTTGTTTAAAAATATTATTTAGATTATTTAAATATTTATTCTGTATAATGATCAAGTTGATTTTCTAAATATTATTTTAAGAATAGCTATTTTAACATTTGTTCTGTGTTTGACAATAAAGTATATTTAAAATAAATATATATTATTTGAATAATAATATAAATATTTGAGAATTTGTTCTGCATTTTACAGTGTTTCTTTAAAACAAATAGTTAATTTAACAATAATTGAAATATTTTTTCTGTATTTGACAGTTGATTAAATTTTTTTAAATATTTTTTTATTTTCATAATAATTGAAATATTTGTTCTGTTCGACAATAAGGTTGATTCTATTGGTTGATATCATATGTTTATGTGTGTGTATATTTATAAACACACACACACACACACACACACACACACACACACACACACACACACACACACGTGCGCTCACACACACACACACACATGCCAGCGCACGCACGCACGCACGCACACACACTCGCGCATACACACTCGCGCGCACACGCACACACAAACACACACACGTCAAATAAATCAAATCTAATGTTCATTACTGTAATGAGGCAATATACTGTACACACAAACACAAATGGTAGTTCATTATTTTTTCATTTGAATTAAACAAACACAATTTTTGCAAACATGCTAAAATATAAGTGGACTTAAAAATAGAATGCAAATATAATTTAGAATTTCTTCCTTTGTATTTAGGGATGAAATATGAGGAAAAAAAACGAAACAAAGATCCACCTATTTTTAAGACAATTTTATTTCACTAATGTAGTAAAAATACCAGTTTAATATAGAGCTATTGTTTCAGCTCCGGGAATTAGTTATTAAATATTTAATATGGCTTGATTAAAGTCATATTAATATTTAACCTACAGTTTACACCTCATTAAGTGCTTGTCCAGCAATCACTAAAAGGTACATTCTGTTACTCTCAATTACAATCTCGCTTCCATTCCGTGGCCCCGGTAGATAAACGAGATTGATAATTTCGTTAAGTTTGAGCTAGGCTGCGTTATCTTTAGGGCAAGTAAAAATACTTAAAATCACATTCCAGAGACAATTCTTTATGAAATGAAAAACGATTTATTCGTGATATTGCTATTCTAACATAAATGGATTAACTGATAAGACATAGACATACACACACACATAGGCATACGAGAGTTTTGAGGTTAAGGTTTAAAGAATGACATTCTTTACTATTTCATAACTTAACCAGCCAGCCAAAAGATCACGAACGAATACGTATGTTTCGTTACTGCATTCAGATCGAATTTTAACCAGTTCAATCAGGATTAGAAATTCAGTTTGTACTTGCTTGAATGGGTTTAAAAGCAGGCTCGGAGTGGTTTCGTTTTCCCGCGTGAGTTCAGTTCTTTGTTTCGGGTGTCACGTGTTCAGCTCGGCTCCTTCGGTTGTTCTCGTGTGGAGACTTGAGATGGCTGCGTGACGTCATCGGGAAAGCTCTCCTCACAATCGTTGACTTCGTGGCTCCGTTACGGCTTTGGCACAGCCTTAGACCCCTCCGATGGTTGGTTTCAGAGAGTCCAGCGGGCCGGCTTCCAGGTCAGCCTGCGCGCTTGAGCGCCGAGTTCAGGAGCGCCCGAGAGTTGCAAGGGGAAGAGAAGAGAGCGCGCCGCCGCTGGCCATCTTTTCAACTGTCCGGTTTGGACGCCGCCCACCGCGGCTGATCGAATCAGATTGTCCGTATGGGGCGGAGCTCCACCCATGTCCATGGTTTTCTGGGGCCATGCCCACTCATCATCTGATATTTAATTCAACGTGAAAGATAACGTACAGATCTTTTATGTCTGTTGTAAACATACATTAGGATGCCAAAGCTTAACGGTCATCCACACATTTCTGACTTACGACACTAGCTTCTTTTTAGAGACTAAACATTGCACTGGGCAACAACCTACACACTACAGTTTATGCAGTTGAAGGCACAAAGGAAAGTCATCCCACATTTCTTATGTAATTCATATTCAAAATCATCACATCAAGCCTATGAGAGAAAGAGTACACATTAATATCCATATATCTTTGTGGATGCTTTGCAAGTCATGAAATGAACGAATGTCTTTGAGAAGCGTTCGCACATTCCTTTTGTTCCACAACAGGAAGAAAACGCGCTTTTGCGCTGAGGCGGAGGAGGGGCTTTAAGGGCTGCTGATTCTTTAGCTGCCCCCTTCTGGTGACTTGTAGAGTTGAATTCCTGCCGCTATATGTTACATATCCCCCTTGGGCTTGGTGATGTTCCCCTGATGGAACATTGTCAGGCCCTGGAACAAGAGGCAGGAAGAACAGGCACATACAAGACACAAACATCATTCCTATCACTGACTAAAACCTGGTGCAGGGTAATTTGGGAAGGAACAGGTTAGAAACTTGAGAAGACATAGGGATGCATTGTTTATCATTATTGACAATTGGGTCATTTTTGACTTTTAATTGTCAGGGGCTCGACGGTATAGGCATGATCTCAGTCAGGTTGTTCAAATTCTCGGGTTCGGGGTCTCGGTCGGGATTACCACGTCGAAAAGGCGAGGGGCGCCTGGCGTGCATTTGTTGAGAGACTCTTGGACGGCGTTCACTCGCTTGTGTAGGAGGAAGGCCAGTGTCAAATTCATAACATATCCTACGATAGTAGAGATACAAAGCGCCGTGTCAGCGGCAGACCAGGACCGAATAATTGCGCGCGTGGGCGAAGGCGGCGATAGCTTCTAGCGCTGTCAGCCGGTGTCAATTCACTAAGAGATTTCGATTTCAACCTGATATTCATCGTCGGTGAGGTGATACAATGCTAACTCGTCAATATGGAGGATCACGCCGCTTCGGGACAGTGATCCATAACATTTGGTTGGGCAAATTAATGCGGCGTGGCGTCGTGTTAATCGCGATGAGGGTGGCTGGTCGTGCTGGGGTACTGACCAGCCAACGGTTTCTGATGATTTCTGCGTTACCTCAACTTGAGAACGTGGTGTTGTTTCGGCAGCTAGTGTCGGGTTTAATGGATTCTAAACCGCAGATGCCCTTGGTATTATCGCGGAGTTTACCGGGTAGGGGAAGTGAATGTCCTAAGTGGCGTGCCCATCTTTGAGTTTGGGGCCAGATACAACCGTTCGTTGTTCTCGTGAGCGACTTTAGGAGTTTGGATTTTACATAGGTTTTCCCTTGCCGTAATCGCATTCGTCTTTGAGCCGGTAAACATTATTAACGTCGATAATGGGCAAACTGAAAAGGCCACTAAATCACCTGTTTCGGATTTGCGATATGGGAATAGCGCCTACCGGAAAGGCGAGATGGGTTTGGATGAGACTAGCGGGGCCCGCAGTGGCCGAAGTTACAACGCTTTGAACAAGGCTAAGAGGTATCGTAGCACGGAATCCTATTCATGGCTACGTTGTCAATCGAGGAACTTACATCGTGTATCATGTCGTTCATGATTTTGGCGGGTGGCCTCGATCGGTCGACAGCGGTTCTCACAGCGAATTACAACGACTTTACTGACGGAAGTCGATCTCAATTTCAGGACCTGGATTCAAGGTTTGGTTAAGGGGTTCAAAGTGAAAGAGAGGAAAGGAAACACAAAGTGAGACACGAGATAAAGAAACCAAACGATAAAATAAATTTTAAAAATAAAAATTAAAAAATTAAAAAAAAAATTATAAAAAAAAAAATTATATGATAAAAAAAAAACAAATTTTTTTGAGAGTAACTCCTCTCTACTAGATTGGTCCTAGCAGTGCTGCGGAGGAGAGACTATGGGTTGTGTCTAAGCATGGTTGCTATATGTTTTCCTAAAATGACAATAGTTATGCTTGTGTGGTGCATATGGTTGTCAGTCTGTGTCAGTGGGTCAGATCCTCCCCCTTTTCCTGTCGGTGGTTTGGATTTGCCGGTTGGCACTGGCAACCCATCATGGTGCATCGTGTGCGTGTCCATGTACTCCCCTCTGGCCGTGAGGAACTACGAGCTGTGGCGCAGTGAGTGGCTCAGGGACACACGTGTGGACACCGTCTTGCAGATGCAGCATGTAGTCGACAGAGTGGAGCTTGCGAGCTCGGAGGATGTGTTATCATGGTTTTGACATGTGAGCTGTCATGGTTCGTAGTGACGAATCCGCATGTGAGGTGAGGAGATCGTCAGCAGCGAACTGAGGTGGTATTGAATGCAGGAGGGCAGGTGTGCTCGCCAGTGGCGTGCTGGCGGTGGGTTACTGCTGCCACTGTAGGGTTGGGTGGGAGGGCATGAAAGGTCCAGGACTCTTCATGTGATGCACCTGCTATGGTGAGGGCATCGTTTTGGTCATTTGAGGGGCTGGAGTTTGGGAGGAAACGTTTAGGATGTCAGACCTGATCTGGTGTTCTCCGGAGGAATGGCAGGTGACTGAGACAGCACTTTCAGGAACTTGGAGTTTCATCAGCAGGTGTTTGTTGGACGCTGCTGTGATTTGGAGTATTGGGTGTTGAGTTAGTGTTTAACTCTGTTGCTGGGTTTTCAGGTGGGGTTTCATGTCCATCTGAAGTTAGGGTGTTTACTGTTCTCTGAGAGCAAGGTGAAGCGGTGCTGTTTTCTGGGGCTGATTTGTTCAGCTTGTCACTGCCGTTCCGTCTGACAGCTAGTCAGGCTGACTCTGGTTCGTCTTCCTTTTCCCATTGATTCTCATGAGACCACTTCTCCCAGTGTCGTCCAGGTGAGCGTTGACGTCCACGCGTCCATCCCATCGGTCATACCTTTGTTCAGGTCGGTGTCAGCGTGTGAGTCTCGTTCTCTGTTGGACGGGTGCATTCCATTCTCTGTGTGGTGGCTTAGCGCTGTCTTGGCGTTGGGTGCCCTCTGAGCCAGTTCATGGTGTTGCGTGTTGAAATCAAGAACTGCTGGGGTTTTGTGCTCTTTTCTGAGGCCATCTTTTGTTTGTAGTAGGCCTTTTGCACCAAGTCTCGCAACTGCTGAGTGTTCATCGTTCGTGGACATGCGAGAACGCCAAGATGGTGGCTTATGCCAGGATGAAGATTCCTGAGGAAGAGAGTTTTAAAGTTCAGTTCATCTTCCATGTCAGAATCATTGCGAGTTCCAAAATATGCTTGTCTGAGTCGACTATAGTAAGCTTGAGGAGTGTCGTGGCGTCCTTGTCTCGTCTCCAGGGCAGCCACTAAGCCTTGATCGGACTCAGGGTCGGCGAACTCTTTAATAAGGGCTTTTCGCAGCCGTTGATAATCAGTCTTTGTGTTAACAGGCTGCCGGTCCAGGAAGCTGCGTACTTCAGGGCTGGATGTCGTTCGAGTAAATAGAGTTTATCTTTGTCCGTAACGTTAGGTCGCATTTCAGATGGAAATCAATATCTTGCAGATACGCTTGGACCGTTTGGCTGTTTGGCACGCTGGGGTTGAATTTGCCAACGTTTCGGGCGAGCTTGTCAAGGTCTTTTAGGTCCAAGCTGTGCGACGATCTGCGGCTGGCTGCAGCAGATTCTTCTGGTTCTGTCGTGATATAAAGTTCTTCAGGCGGGCGCTGGTGACTGTTTTAACATCACCCCTCTGTCTTATGTTCACGTGTCAGTCCAGGCACAGGTGACTTGGTCCTGCTTGGCAGGGGTGCGGTTGGTGCACGTCCTGTCCTTGACGGCTCTGGCGTAGTTCGTAAGCGTGCTTGAGTTCCTCTTGGAAACTTTCAGACTCCTCTGTGGACGTAGTCGAGCTGTTGTGTTAGGCGGCTGATCTCGTTTCTTGATTCAGCCAAATGAGCTTCGAGGGCCTTGATTCTGCTGTTTTGTCCCTGAAGTCAGTCTTTGCCTTCTAGTAGCTTCTCTGCATACTGTAGCTTGTCTGCACAATCAGGTCCTCTTTGAGTTGCTGCGTTTCGTGTCTGGTAGCTTCTAGAGTTTCTTTTAGCCTGTTGATTTCCTCATCGGCGCCTTGCTCCACCTCATCGGTCCCTTCCCGTCGTACCTGAGCTTCACGTTCCAGCTGCTCTATGCGTCGTTGTGCGCTTGTCAGCTCCTGCTGGCGTTGTCGGCGACTTGTCGCTCAGTTTGAGGGTGGCGAGTGTGTGACTTAAGCTTGAGGTGATCTTGGCTAATTCTTTGTGATTGTAGTTTTGACTTGGGTCTTGTCTCATGATGCTTGTGATGTTGTCATCTAGTTGGTCCTGTGTCTGATGTTGGAGTGCTTCAGCAGCTTTAGGGAGGATGCTGTTTGTTGTAGCACTTAGCCACATTTCCAGTCCTTCCCAGTGACCGACATGTTCTGGCTGGTGATACATGTTCTGGCGGTGATGGGATCTTGGACCGAACTGACACAGACCTTGGATGGGAAACAAAGCAAAACAAAAACACAAACAAAACAACAGGGTGTGAATGTGCACAGTGTAGTGTATGCTAGTGTTGAGTGTGATTCTGTTTCTGTGGTCCTCTGTGATGGGGTGCGTGTAATTTGCAGCTTCTGCGTGAAATTGCGCCCACGTAGAGGCAGCACTGTTGGGAAACAGAAAGAAAAGCACACTAACAGAATGAGTACACAGGGACAATAACACTAGACCGATCTCTCTTTTAATAGCAGATTCTCTCTTCGCTTTGTTAAGTCTGACTTAGAAGGACGCTTCTAATCAGAGGATTGTAGGCGAGTTTTCTCTTTGTAACAAGACTGGTATTGCTATTCCAATTTTCTCCTTGATGGAGGAAAACAACAGCAATGACAGTACTTGTCCCTGAATGGCAGGATTTTACACACCGCAACGCTGGTCAGCGCGTGTCACGCAGCGTGTTAAAACTTTTGCCGATGTCTATCTTCTCATTGCGCCTGCTTTAACCTGGGGAATAGGATTTCACAATAGAGGGTAAATGATAAACAGTTTGAATGTGGTTCTCAAGTTTCATACATATGTTCAATTGTGACATTTCGCCTATTCGTGGTCTTCCCTGGCTAGCTTTAAGCAAACAAGTCAAATTAGAAGTTAGTAACAGGGAGAAAAGAAAGAGAAATTAAGATTTATTCCCAAGATTTAAAACTAATACGTTGGCACAAGGTGGTGCTGTTGAGTCGCTATGCTAAGGTTACGTTTATGCTCCAGATTGGTGAGAAATGACCTGTATGGTGTCACTGTCACTTCTCTAACACAGCACTAGGGGAGCACTATCTACTCTCAGGCCTAAGTAAAGGACTAATTTTAATTTAATAAAATTATTTTAATAAAATTATTATTAAATTTTACTTGAGTTAATCAGATCACCTAAGGAAATGAAGTGTGGCCTACAGATAGAGCCGGACTTGTATTTAAGTTTGAATTAGCATTAAAAATTAGAATTTGGTTTCTAATTAAAATTTATGATGTTATAATTAAAATTAATAGGATTCACTTAGGATTAGAATTTACAAATGCAATCTGCAATTGAGTTGACAAACCAATATTGTTGCAAAATGTAGACAGGAAGTGTAATTAATTATTAAATGTAATTAGAATGTTCGAATTCATAATTAATTATTAAATTAATTTACAGCTTCTAAATCACTAGTTTTGGATTCCCATAATAGTAATTAAAATAATTTCCAAACTTAAGCATTCCTCTCATTGTCCTTAACACCAAAAAAAAAATAATAATAATAATAATAATTAATCGGTATCCTACTTGTAAATGAAATTAAAAATTTCTGGCCTCTAGATAACTTAAGGTTTTATTGTAGTGGTCAAATTATAAGCGTTTATGGTTCGTAAATGGATGCTGTTGTTGGAAGCAGGAATTGAAAATTTTATTAAATGAAATTAATTCAAAATTAATTTGTAATCAATTGTGACATTCAACTAACAATTAAAATTCCTAACAATAGCGCTTATCCATTGATGTGTTTTAAAATCATAAAAGCCATTATAATTGAATGAGATCAAACTCACCATCTAATCAACAGTATATTAAACCAACCTGTGAAATTGTTAACACTGATGAACATTAACACAGCCAAC
Source organism: Gymnocypris eckloni scoliostomus (assembly GCA_027564155.1). NCBI lineage: Eukaryota > Metazoa > Chordata > Actinopteri > Cypriniformes > Cyprinidae > Gymnocypris > Gymnocypris eckloni. The sequence goes on along the minus strand of CM050414.1, from coordinate 47,009,217 downwards.
TCAAAACATAGTTAGTCTTTTAAATGAGAGAGGGAAAGAGAGAGAAGGGAATTAGTGTTAGCTGTGAACCACATTTCCAAACACACTGCATTCAAGCTGTAAATGCTATGTGCTAATCGCTAGTAATGCTACCAGCATGGCTTTTGCTACAATGCTACAGTTTCTTTGTTAGCTTAGCGCTAATGCTATTTACACGTGGCTAAGCTCCACGTGGTTAAACTGGTCGGAGGAAAATGTGCTTCACGCTCAGACTTGAATTTTCTATAGCACATATAATCTCACTCATTTAGGACGAGATACATTTATCTACGGGTTACTTATAACCCAACAAAGCCTCAGCGGGCTATTATGTGAATATTTGTCTGTTTAGACCGCACATATAACAAAACAAACAATTAAATCGATTTGCAAAATGTCTCCCTTTCTCAAAACGACTGGCCACTCCTTTGAGCGCCCGTGCGTCTGAATTTCACTCGTGAAATCAAAAATTGGCTGAGAATTACTTAAATAGCTACTTTAATATTCTACAGCGGAGAGTCACGTGGCTGGGTTTGCAGTGGAACACGCACTAACAAAGCATTACCACGAAGGCCTTAAGAGAGGGGCAACAAGGGACACGCTTGTTCGCCTCTCATGCGCTTTAGAGCGACTTTTTAATTATTTACTGCAGTTTAATTTCTTCTCGAACTCGAGTTAACAGTTACACTCTTTCATTCAACCTCACTGTGTTTCGCAAACAAGCATGCAATATCACCAATAACCCGTTCGTTTCTCTATATTTACTCAATTCTTTTCCGGATAAAAGTGAGAAATATGTATGTTGTCTCTGGTTTGATTTTCAGATCTAAATCTTTAATGCCCGCTTTTGTCCTCCACCATTTATGTAGTAAAAATACCAGTTTAATATAGAGCTATTGTTTCAGCTCCGAATTAGTTATTAAATATTTAATATGGCTTGATTAAAGTCATATTAATATTTAACCTACAGTTTACCTCATTAAGTGCTTGTCCAGCAATCACTAAAAGGTACATTCTGTTACTCTCAATTACAATCTCGCTTCCATTCCGTGGCCCGGTAGATAAACAGATTGATAATTTCGTTAAGTTTGAGCTAGGCTGCGTTATCTTTAGGGCAAGTAAGGATAAAAATACTTAAAATCACATTCCAGAGACAATTCTTTATGAAATGAAAAACGATTTATTCGTGATATTGCTATTCTAACATAAATGGATTAACTGATAAGACATAGACATACACACACACATAGGCATACGAGAGTTTTGAGGTTAAGGTTTAAAGAATGACATTCTTTACTATTTCATAACTTAACCAGCCAGCCAAGATCACGAACGAATCGTATGTTTCGTTACTGCATTCAGATCGAATTTTAACCAGTTCAATCAGGATTAGAAATTCAGTTTGTACTTGCTTGAATGGGTTTAAAAGCAGGCTCGGAGTGGTTTCGTTTTCGCGTGAGTTCAGTTCTTTGTTTGGTGTCACGTGTTCAGCTCGGCTCGCTCCTTGGTTGTTCTCGTGTGGAGACTTGAGATGGCTGCGTGACGTCATCGGGAAAGCTCTCCTCACAATCGTTGACTTCGTGGCTCCGTTACGGCTTTGGCACGGTCTTAGACCCCCTCCGATGGTTGGTTTCGTTGAGAGAGTCCAGCGGGCCGGCTTCCAGGTCAGCCTTGCGCGCGTTTGGGCGCCGAGTTCAGGAGCGCCCGAGTTGCAAGGGGAAGAGAAGAGAGCGCGCGCGCGTCATCTTTTCAACTGTCCGGTTTGGACGCCGCCCACCGGCGGCTGATCGAATCAGATTGTCCGTATGGGGCGGAGCTCCACCCATGTCCATGGTTTTCTGGGGCCATGCCCACTCGTCATCTGATATTTAATTCAACGTGAAAGATAACGTACAGATCTTTTATGTCTGTTGTAAACATACATTAGGATGCCAAAGCTTAACGGTCATCCACACATTTCTGACTTACGACACTAGCTTCTTTTAGAGACTAAACATTGCAATTGGGCACAACCTACACACTACAGTTTATGCAGTTGAAGGCACAAAGTCATCCCACATTTCTTATGTAATTCATATTCAAAATCATCACATCAAGCCTATGAGAGAAAGAGTACACATTAATATCCATATATCTTTGTGGATGCTTTGCAAGTCATGAAATGAACGAATGTCTTTGAGAAGCGTTCCGCACATTCCTTTTGTTCCACAACAGGAAGAAAACGCGCTTTGCGGCGGAGGAGGGGCTTTAGAGGGCTGCTGATTCTTTAGCTGCCCCTTCTGGTGACTTGTAGAGTTGAATTCCTGCCGCTATATGTTACACTAAGCACAGTTTAATTCCAAATACATAAATAAAATATATTTTTTTAATTACTGTAATGCAACAAAAAAGTATACCTATATACTATATATATATATATAGATCATATGTGTATGTGTGTGCATTTGTATATGTACACACACACACAAACACGCACGCAAAAACAGACACTCGCGTACAAACTCGGGCTGCACACACACACACACACACACACACACACACACACACACACACACGCAACACACACACACACACATACACTCGCGCGCCCACACACACACACACACACACACACACACACACACACACACACACACACACACACATTCGCACATTTACGCACACACGCGCTCACACACACACACACACACACACACACACACACACACACACACACATGCCAGCGCACGCACGCACACACACTCGCACATTTACGCACACACGCGCTCACACACACACACACGCGCTCACAAACACACACACACACACACAAACACACACACGAGTCAATTGGTTCAGCTCGGGGATTCAGAGCGCATTTCGGGAGTCAATTGGCTCAGTTCGGGGATTCAAAGCGCGTTTCGCGAGTCAATTGGTTTAGTTCGGGGCTTCAGAGCGTGTTTCGTGAGTCAATTGGTTCAGTTCGGGGCTTCAGAGTGCGTTTCGCGAGTCAATTGGTTCAGTTCGGGACCTCGGAGCGCGTATCGCAAATCATTTTGTCGCAAATCATTTGATTCAGATGGGAACTTCGGAGCGCGTATCGCAAATCATTTTATCTCAAATCATTTGATTCAGATCTGAACCTCGGGAGCGCGTATCGCAAATCATTTGATTCAGATCTGAACCGGGAGCGGAGCGCAAATCATTTGATTCAAGCAGGAGGAAGAAAACCAGGAGAGCTCTGATGATAAGGAAACTGAATGTGATTCTATGATGCTCAAGACATTTTACCATATATACATTTTGTTTGTGACCTGAATAATACAATATGGTTTTAACAACCCATTTTTATTTCTCTTGAATATGTTTTGTCGTAATATGTTACTTCAGCTGTCTTTATGCTGTATCATCCAGTAAAGTATTGCACATGTTGTTGGATAATAAAGTATGGTGAATATTTTGTTTGGTACATACACCATTTTATTTTGTAAACAATACATATTACCATGAGTATTTTAATTAAGAAATGAGCATTTGGTCATATTAACGAGTCTTGTTATATAAGGGGAAGGCTGAAAGATGCATTAGAAGAGACTGCTAATTGCAGTAACTAAATTGCTACAAACACTTCATGTGTACCTGAGGATGATTTAGCAGGGAAAGATCAACATGAATCTTGTACTATGTTATAATGAAGATGAGCGTCTACATTACTGATGTCCAACACTCGAGGAGGCTTCTGCATAAATGTGCTATTATTTTAATAATAATGTATTAAATATATATTTTTTGCAAAGTTTATTTAATTTTTTTAAATATATTTGTATTATTTTTATATTTTATTATTTTGATAATGTTTTCTGCATTTGACAGTTTTTTTATGTATTTAATAATGATATAAATATTGAAATATTTGTTCTGCTTTTGACAAATTAGATTTGTTTAAAAATATTATTTAGATTATTTAAATATTTATTCTGTATAATGATCAAGTTGATTTTCTAAATATTATTTTAAGAATAGCTATTTTAACATTTGTTCTGTGTTTGACAATAAAGTATATTTAAAATAAATATATATTATTTGAATAATAATATAAATATTTGAGAATTTGTTCTGCATTTTACAGTGTTTCTTTAAAACAAATAGTTAATGTAACAATAATTGAAATATTTTTTCTGTATTTGACAGTTGATTAAATTTTTGTAAATATTTTTTTATTTTCATAATAATTGAAATATTTGTTCTGTTCGACAATAAGGTTGATTCTATTGGTTGATATCATATGTTTATGTGTGTGTATATTTATAAACACACACACACACACACACACACACACACACACACACACACACACACACACACACACACACACACACACACACACACACACACACACAGACACACACATTCGCACATTTACGCACACACGCTCACACACACACACACACACACACGCGCACACGCACACACACACGTCAAATAAATAAAATCTAATGTTCATTACTGTAATGAGGCAATATACTGTACACACAAACACAAATGGTAGTTCATTATTTTTTCATTTGAATTAAACAAACACAATTTTTGCAAACATGCTAAAATATAAGTGGACTTAAAAATAGAATGCAAATATAATTTAGAATTTCTTCCTTTGTATTTAGGGATGAAATATGAGGAAAAAAAACGAAACAAAGATCCACCTATTTTTAAGACAATTTTATTTCACTAAGCACAGTTTAATTCCAAAAAAAATAAATAAAATATATTTGTTTAATTACTGTAATGCAACAAAAAAGTATACTTATATACTATATATATATATATATATATATATATAATATATGTATGTGTGTGCATTTGTATATGTACACACACACACACAAACACGCATGCAAAAACAGACACTCGCGTACAAACTCGCACACACACACACACACACACACACACACACACACACACACACACACACACACACACACATATTACGCACAGACGCTATGCGCACGCTCACAAACGCGCTCACACACATACACACATACACACACACACACACACACACACACACACACACACACACACACACACACAAACACACACACGAGTCAATTGGTTCAGTTCGGAGCTTCAGAGCGCGTTTCGCGAGTCAATTGGTTCAGTTCGGGGATTCAAAGCGCGTTTCGCGAGTCAATTGGTTTAGTTCGGGGCTTCAGAGCGTGTTTCGTGAGTCAATTGGTTCAGTTCGGGGCTTCAGAGTGCGTTTCGCGAGTCAATTGGTTCAGGTCGGGCTTTAGAGCGTTTCATGAGTCAATTGGTTCAGTTCGGGACCTCGGAGCGCGTATCGCAAATCATTTTGTCGCAAATCATTTGATTCAGATGGGAACTTCGGAGCGCGTATCGCAAATCATTTTATCTCAAATCATTTGATTCAGATCTGAACCTCGGGAGCGCGTATCGCAAATCATTTGATTCAAGCAGGAGGAAGAAAACCAGGAGAGCTCTGATGATAAGGAAACTGAATGTGATTCTATGATGCTCAAGACATTTTACCATACATACATTTTGTTTGTGACCTGAATAATACAATATGGTTTTAACAACCCATTTTTATTTCTCTTGAATATGTTTTGTCGTAATATGTTACTTCAGCTGTCTTTATGCTGTATCATCCAGTAAAGTATTGCACATGTTGTTGGATAATAAAGTATGGTGAATATTTTGTAAAGGGTGGTGTTTGGTACATACACCATTTTATTTTGTAAACAATACATATTACCATGAGTATTTTAATTAAGAAATGAGCATTTGGTCATATTAACGAGTCTTGTTATATAAGGGGAAGGCTGATAGATGCATTAGAAGAGACTGCTAATTGCAGTAACTAAATTGCTACAAACACTTCATGTGTACCTGAGGATGATTTAGCAGGGAAAGATCAACATGAATCTTGTACTATGTTATAATGAAGATGAGCGTCTACATTACTGATGTCCAACACTCGAGGAGGCTTCTGCATAAATGTGCTATTATTTTAATAATAATATTAAATATATATTTTTGCAAAGTTTATTTAATTTTTAAATATATTTGTATTATTTTTATATTTTATTATTTTAATAATGTTGTCTGCATTTGACAGTTTTTTATGTATTTAATAATGATATAAATATTGAAATATTTGTTCTGCTTTTGACAAATTAGATTTGTTTAAAAATATTATTTAGATTATTTAAATATTTATTCTGTATAATGATCAAGTTGATTTTCTAAATATTATTTTAAGAATAGCTATTTTAACATTTGTTCTGTGTTTGACAATAAAGTATATTTAAAATAAATATATATTATTTGAATAATAATATAAATATTTGAGAATTTGTTCTGCATTTACAGTGTTTCTTTAAAACAAATAGTTAATTTAACAATAATTGAAATATTTTTTCTGTATTTGACAGTTGATTAAATTTTTTAAATATTTTTTATTTTCATAATAATTGAAATATTTGTTCTGTTCGACAATAAGGTTGATTCTATTGGTTGATATCATATGTTTATGTGTGTATATTTATAAACACACACACACACACACACACACACACACACACACACACACACACACACACACACACACACACACACGCACAGCATAGCACACACTGCGCTCACACACACACCACACACACACACACACACACACATGCACAGCGCACGCACGCACACACACACTCGCATACACACTCGTCAAATAAATAAAATCTAATGTTCATTACTGTAATGAGGCAATATACTGTACACACAAACACAAATGGTAGTTCATTATTTTTTCATTTGAATTAAACAAACACAATTTTTGCAAACATGCTAAAATATAAGTGGACTTAAAAATAGAATGCAAATATAATTTAGAATTTCTTCCTTTGTATTTAGGGATGAAATATGAGGAAAAAAACGAAACAAAGATCCACCTATTTTTAAGACAATTTTATTTCACTAAGCACAGTTTAATTCCAAATACATAAATAAAATATATTTTTTTAATTACTGTAATGCAACAAAAAAGTATACCTATATACTATATATATATATATATACATATATGTGTGTGTGTGCATTTGTATATGTACACACACACACACAACACGCACGCGCAAAAACAGACACTCGCGTACAAACTCGGGCACACGCACACACACACACACACACACACACACACACACACACACACACACACACACACACACACACACACACACACACACTCGCGCATACGCGCCACGCTCTCACACACACACACACACACACACACACACACACACACACACACACAAACACACACACACACAAACACACACAGACGAGTCAATTGGTTCAGTTCGGAGCTTCAAAGCGCGTTTCGCGAGTCAATTGGTTTAGTTCGGGGCTTCAGAGCGTGTTTCGTGAGTCAATTGGTTCAGTTCGGGGCTTCAGAGTGCGTTTCGCGAGTCAATTGGTTCAGTTCGGGACCTCGGAGCGCGTATCGCAAATCATTTTGTCGCAAATCATTTGATTCAGATGGGAACCTCGGAGCGCGTATCGCAAATCATTTTATCTCAAATCATTTGATTCAGATCTGAACCTCGGGAGCGCGTATCGCAAATCATTTGATTCAGATCTGAACCTCGGGAGCGCGGAGCGCAAATCATTTGATTCAAGCAGGAGGAAGAAAACCAGGAGAGCTCTGATGATAAGGAAACTGAATGTGATTCTATGATGCTCAAGACATTTTACCATACATACATTTTGTTTGTGACCTGAATAATACAATATGGTTTTAACAACCCATTTTTATTTCTCTTGAATATGTTTTGTCGTAATATGTTACTTCAGCTGTCTTTATGCTGTATCATCCAGTAAAGTATTGCACATGTTGTTGGATAATAAAGTATGGTGAATATTTTGTAAAGGGTGGTGTTTGGTACATACACCATTTTATTTTGTAAACAATACATATTACCATGAGTATTTTAATTAAGAAATGAGCATTTGGTCATATTAACGAGTCTTGTTATATAAGGGGAAGGCTGAAAGATGCATTAGAAGAGACTGCTAATTGCAGTAACTAAATTGCTACAAACACTTCATGTGTACCTGAGGATGATTTAGCAGGGAAAGATCAACATGAATCTTGTACTATGTTATAATGAAGATGAGCGTCTACATTACTGATGTCCAACACTCGAGGAGGCTTCTGCATAAATGTGCTATTATTTTAATAATAATGTATTAAATATATATTTTTTGCAAAGTTTATTTAATTTTTTTAAATATATTTGTATTATTTTTATATTTTATTATTTTAATAATGTTGTCTGCATTTGACAGTTTTTTATGTATTTAATAATGATATAAATATTGAAATATTTGTTCTGCTTTTGACAAATTAGATTTGTTTAAAAATATTATTTAGATTATTTAAATATTTATTCTGTATAATGATCAAGTTGATTTTCTAAATATTATTTTAAGAATAGCTATTTTAACATTTGTTCTGTGTTTGACAATAAAGTATATTTAAAATAAATATATATTATTTGAATAATAATATAAATATTTGAGAATTTGTTCTGCATTTTACAGTGTTTCTTTAAAACAAATAGTTAATTTAACAATAATTGAAATATTTTTTCTGTATTTGACAGTTGATTAAATTTTTTTAAATATTTTTTTATTTTCATAATAATTGAAATATTTGTTCTGTTCGACAATAAGGTTGATTCTATTGGTTGATATCATATGTTTATGTGTGTGTATATTTATAAACACACACACACACACACACACACACACACACACACACACACACACACACACACACACACACACACACACACTCAGACACACAACACACACACACACGCTCACACACACACACACACACACACACACACACACACACACATGCCAGCGCACGCACGCGCACGCACACACACTCGCGCATACACACTCTAAAATCTAATGTTCATTACTGTAATGAGGCAATATACTGTACACACAAACACAAATGGTAGTTCATTATTTTTTCATTTTAATTAAACAAAAACAATTTTTGCAAACATGCTAAAATATAAGTGGACTTAAAAATAGAATGGAAATATAATTTAGAATTTCTTCCTTTGTATTTGGGGATGAAATATGAGAAAAAAAACGAAACAAAGATCCACCTATTTTTAAGACAATTTTATTTCACTAAGCACAGTTTAATTCCAAA
>CM050414.1:46976832-46994332 GCA_027564155.1 Gymnocypris eckloni scoliostomus | reverse complement strand
TGTGTGTGTGTGTGTGTGCCCGTTTGTACGCAGTGTCTGTTTTGAACGTGCGTGTTTGTGTGTGAAAAATTTGTCAACTGAATACAAATCAACAAATTAACACTGTAAAATGCAGAACAAATTCTCAAATATTTATATTATTATTCAAATAATATAGATATAGGTATACTTTTTGTTGCAAACACAGTAATGTTAAAATAGCTATTCTTAATGTATTTAGAAAATTAAACTGTGTCATTATACAGAATAAATATTGTCTCTAAATAATATTTTGTTTCGAATCTAATTTGTCAAAAGCAGAACAAATACACATATTTATATCATTATTAAATATATATTTTAAGTCCACTTATATTTTAAAATAAGTAAAATATAAAAATAATGTATTTATGTTTAATTAAATAAAAATAATGAACTAATTTAATACATTATTGTGTTAAAATAATAGCCTCATTTATGCAGAAGCCTAAATTATATTTGATTTATTTGACGCTCATCTTTTGTAACATGTTTGCAAAATTGTGTTTGTTGATCTTTCCTGCTAAATCATCCTCATTTGTGTGTGTGTGCGTATGTGTTTAGTTACTGCAATTAGCAGTGTCTTCTAATGCATCTTTCAGCCTTTTATATAACAAGACTGTGTGTGTGACCAAATGTGCTCATTTCTTAATTAAAATGTGTGTGTGTGTGTGTGTGTGTGTGTGTGTGTGTTTATAAATATACACACACATAAACATATGATATCAACCAATAGAATCAACCTTATTGTCGAACAGAACAAATATTTCAATTATTATGAAAATAAAAAATATTTAAAAAATTTAATCAACTGTCAAATACAGAAAAATATTTCAATTATTGTTAAATTAACTATTTGTTTTAAAGAAACACTGTAAAATGCAGAACAAATTCTCAAATATTTATATTATTATTCAAATAATATATATTTATTTTAAATATACTTTATTGTCAAACACAGAACAAATGTTAAAATAGCTATTCTTAAAATAATATTTAGAAAATCAACTTGATCATTATACAGAATAAATATTTAAATAATCTAAATAATATTTTTAAACAAATCTAATTTGTCAAAAGCAGAACAAATATTTCAATATTTATATCATTATTAAATACATAAAAAACTGTCAAATGCAGACAACATTATTAAAATAATAAAATATAAAAATAATACAAATATATTTAAAAAAAATTAAATAAACTTTGCAAAAAATATATATTTAATACATTATTATTAAAATAATAGCACATTTATGCAGAAGCCTCCTCGAGTGTTGGACATCAGTAATGTAGACGCTCATCTTCATTATAACATAGTACAAGATTCATGTTGATCTTTCCCTGCTAAATCATCCTCAGGTACACATGAAGTGTTTGTAGCAATCTAGTTACTGCAATTAGCAGTCTCTTCTAATGCATCTTTCAGCCTTCCCCTTATATAACAAGACTCGTTAATATGACCAAATGCTCATTTCTTAATTAAAATACTCATGGTAATATGTATTGTTTACAAAATAAAATGGTGTATGTACCAAACACCACCCTTTACAAAATATTCACCATATTTATTATCCAACAACATGTGCAATACTTTACTGGATGATACAGCATAAAGACAGCTGAAGTAACATATTACGACAAAACATATTCAAGAGAAATAAAAATGGGTTGTTAAAACCATATTGTATTATTCAGGTCACAAACAAAATGTATGTATGGTAAAATGTCTTGAGCATCATAGAATCACATTCAGTTTCCTTATCATCAGAGCTCTCCTGGTTTTCTTCCTCCTGCTTGAATCAAATGATTTGCGATCTGAATCAAATGATTTGAGATAAAATGATTTGCGATACGCGCTCCGAAGTTCCCATCTGAATCAAATGATTTGCGACAAAATGATTTGCGATACGCGCTCCGAGGTCTCGAACTGAACCAATTGACTCGCGAAACGCGCTCTAAAGCCCCGACCTGAATTGACTGTGTGTGTGTGTGTGTGTGTGTGTGTGTGTGTGTGTGTGTGTGTGTGTGTGTGTGTGTGTGTGTGTGTGTGTGTGTGCGTGTGCCCGAGTTTGTACGCGAGTGTCTGTTTTTGCGCGTGCGTGTTTGTGTGTGTGTGTACATATACAAATGCACACACATACACATATGATATATATATATATATAGTATATAGGTATACTTTTTTGTTGCATTACAGTAATTAAAAATATATATTTTATTTATGTATTTGGAATTAAACTGTGCTTAGTGAAATAAAATTGTCTTAAAAATAGGTGGATCTTTGTTTCGTTTTTTTTCCTCATATTTCATCCCTAAATACAAAGGAAGAAATTCTAAATTATATTTGCATTCTATTTTTAAGTCCACTTATATTTTAGCATGTTTGCAAAAATTGTGTTTGTTTAATTCAAATGAAAAAATAATGAACTACCATTTGTGTTTGTGTGTACAGTATATTGCCTCATTACAGTAATGAACATTAGATTTTATTTATTTGACGTGTGTGTGTGCGTGTGCGCGCGAGTGTGTATGCGCGAGTGTGTGTGCGTGCGTGCGCTGGCATGTGTGTGTGTGTGTGTGAGCGCGTGTGTGCGTAAATGTGCGAATGTGTGTGTGTGTGTGTGTGTGTGTGTGTGTGTGTGTGTGTGTGTGTGTGTGTGTGTGTGTGTGTGTGTGTGTGTGTGTGTGTGTTTATAAATATACACACACATAAACATATGATATCAACCAATAGAATCAACCTTATTGTCGAACAGAACAAATATTTCAATTATTATGAAAATAAAAAAATATTTAAAAAATTTAATCAACTGTCAAATACAGAAAAAATATTTCAATTATTGTTAAATTAACTATTTGTTTTAAAGAAACACTGTAAAATGCAGAACAAATTCTCAAATATTTATATTATTATTCAAATAATATATATTTATTTTAAATATACTTTATTGTCAAACACAGAACAAATGTTAAAATAGCTATTCTTAAAATAATATTTAGAAAATCAACTTGATCATTATACAGAATAAATATTTAAATAATCTAAATAATATTTTTAAACAAATCTAATTTGTCAAAAGCAGAACAAATATTTCAATATTTATATCATTATTAAATACATAAAAAACTGTCAAATGCAGACAACATTATTAAAATAATAAAATATAAAAATAATACAAATATATTTAAAAAATTAAATAAACTTTGCAAAAATATATATTTAATACATTATTATTAAAATAATAGCACATTTATGCAGAAGCCTCCTCAGTGTTGGACATCAGTAATGTAGACGCTCATCTTCATTATAACATAGTACAAGATTCATGTTGATCTTTCCCTGCTAAATCATCCTCAGGTACACATGAAGTGTTTGTAGCAATTTAGTTACTGCAATTAGCAGTCTCTTCTAATGCATCTTTCAGCCTTCCCCTTATATAACAAGACTCGTTAATATGACCAAATGCTCATTTCTTAATTAAAATACTCATGGTAATATGTATTGTTTACAAAATAAAATGGTGTATGTACCAAACACCACCCTTTACAAAATATTCACCATACTTTATTATCCAACAACATGTGCAATACTTTACTGGAGGATACAGCATAAAGACAGCTGAAGTAACATATTACGACAAAACATATTCAAGAGAAATAAAAATGGGTTGTTAAAACCATATTGTATTATTCAGGTCACAAACAAAATGTATGTATGGTAAAATGTCTTGAGCATCATAGAATCACATTCAGTTTCCTTATCATCAGAGCTCTCCTGGTTTTCTTCCTCCTGCTTGAATCAAATGATTTGCGCTCCGCGCTCCCGAGGTTCAGATCTGAATCAAATGATTTGAGATAAAATGATTTGCGATACGCGCTCCGAAGTTCCCATCTGAATCAAATGATTTGCGACAAAATGATTTGCGATACGCGCTCCGAGGTCCCGAACTGAACCAATTGACTCGCGAAACGCGCTCTAAAGCCCCGACCTGAACCAATTGACTCGCGAAACGCGCTCTGAAGCTCCGAACTGAACCAATTGACTCGTGTGTGTGTTTGTGTGTGTGTGTGTGTGTGTGTGTGTGTGTGTGTGTGTGTGTGTGTGTGTGTGTGTGTGTGTGTGTGTGTGTGTGTGTGTGAGTGTGTGAGCGTGTTGTGCGATGCGTGTGCTGTGTGTGTGTTTGCGTGTGTGTGTGTGTGTGTGTGTGTGTGTGTGTGTGTGTGTGTGTGTGTGTGTGTGTGTGTGTGTGTGTGTGTGTGTGTGTGTGTGTGTGTGTGTGTGTGCGTGTCTGTTTTTGCGCGTGCGTGTTTGTGTGTGTGTGTGTACATATACAAATGCACACACATACACATATGATCTATATATATATATATAGTATATAGGTATACTTTTTTGTTGCATTACAGTAATTAAAAAAATATATTTTATTTATGTATTTGGAATTAAACTGTGCTTAGTGAAATAAAATTGTCTTAAAAATAGGTGGATCTTTGTTTCGTTTTTTTTCCTCATATTTCATCCCTAAATACAAAGGAAGAAATTCTAAATTATATTTGCATTCTATTTTTAAGTCCACTTATATTTTAGCATGTTTGCAAAAATTGTGTTTGTTTAATTCAAATGAAAAAATAATGAACTACCATTTGTGTTTGTGTGTACAGTATATTGCCTCATTACAGTAATGAACATTAGATTTGATTTATTTGACGTGTGTGTGTGTTTGTGTGTGCGTGTGCGCGCGAGTGTGTATGCGAGTGTGTGTGCGCGTGCGTGCGTGCGCTGGCATGTGTGTGTGTGTGTGTGTGTGTGTGTGTGTGTGTGTGTGTGTGTGTGTTTATAAATATACACACACATAAACATATGATATCAACCAATAGAATCAACCTTATTGTCGAACAGAACAAATATTTCAATTATTATGAAAATAAAAAAATATTTAAAAAAATTTAATCAACTGTCAAATACAGAAAAAAATATTTCAATTATTGTTAAATTAACTATTTGTTTTAAAGAAACACTGTAAAATGCAGAACAAATTCTCAAATATTTATATTATTATTCAAATAATATATATTTATTTTAAATATACTTTATTGTCAAACACAGAACAAATGTTAAAATAGCTATTCTTAAAATAATATTTAGAAAATCAACTTGATCATTATACAGAATAAATATTTAAATAATCTAAATAATATTTTTAAACAAATCTAATTTGTCAAAAGCAGAACAAATATTTCAATATTTATATCATTATTAAATACATAAAAAAACTGTCAAATGCAGACAACATTATTAAAATAATAAAATATAAAAATAATACAAATATATTTAAAAAAATTAAATAAACTTTGCAAAAAATATATATTTAATACATTATTATTAAAATAATAGCACATTTATGCAGAAGCCTCCTCGAGTGTTGGACATCAGTAATGTAGACGCTCATCTTCATTATAACATAGTACAAGATTCATGTTGATCTTTCCCTGCTAAATCATCCTCAGGTACACATGAAGTGTTTGTAGCAATTTAGTTACTGCAATTAGCAGTCTCTTCTAATGCATCTTTCAGCCTTCCCCTTATATAACAAGACTCGTTAATATGACCAAATGCTCATTTCTTAATTAAAATACTCATGGTAATATGTATTGTTTACAAAATAAAATGGTGTATGTACCAAACACCACCCTTTACAAAATATTCACCATACTTTATTATCCAACAACATGTGCAATACTTTACTGGATGATACAGCATAAAGACAGCTGAAGTAACATATTACGACAAAACATATTCAAGAGAAATAAAAATGGGTTGTTAAAACCATATTGTATTATTCAGGTCACAAACAAAATGTATGTATGGTAAAATGTCTTGAGCATCATAGAATCACATTCAGTTTCCTTATCATCAGAGCTCTCCTGGTTTTCTTCCTCCTGCTTGAATCAAATGATTTGCGCTCCGCGCTCCCGAGGTTCAGATCTGAATCAAATGATTTGAGATAAAATGATTTGCGATACGCGCTCCGAGGTTCCCATCTGAATCAAATGATTTGAGATAAAATGATTTGCGATACGCGCTCCGAGGTTCCCATCTGAATCAAATGATTTGCGACAAAATGATTTGCGATACGCGCTCCGAGGTCCCGAACTGAACCAATTGACTCGCGAAACGCGCTCTAAAGCCCCGACCTGAACCAATTGACTCGCGAAACGCACTCTGAAGCCCCGAACTGAACCAATTGACTCACGAAACACGCTCTGAAGCCCCGAACTAAACCAATTGACTCGCGAAACGCGCTTTGAATCCCCGAACTGAACCAATTGACTCGCGAAACGCGCTCTGAATCCCCGAACTGAACCAATTGACTCGCGAAACGCGCTCTGAAGCTCCGAACTGAACCAATTGACTCGTGTGTGTGTTTGTGTGTGTGTGTGTGTGTGTGTGTGTGTGTGTGTGTGTGTGTGTGTGTGTTTGCGTGTGTGTGTGTGTGTGTGTGTGTGTGTGTGTGTGTGTGTGTGCGTGTGCCCGAGTTTGTACGCGAGTGTCTGTTTTTGCGCGTGCGTGTTTGTGTGTGTGTGTGTACATATACAAATGCACACACATACACATATGATGTATATATATATATATATAGTATATAGGTATACTTTTTTGTTGCATTACAGTAATTAAAAAAATATATTTTATTTATGTATTTGGAATTAAACTGTGCTTAGTGAAATAAAATTGTCTTAAAAATAGGTGGATCTTTGTTTCGTTTTTTTCCCTCATATTTCATCCCTAAATACAAAGGAAGAAATTCTAAATTATATTTGCATTCTATTTTTAAGTCCACTTATATTTTAGCATGTTTGCAAAAATTGTGTTTGTTTAATTCAAATGAAAAAATAATGAACTACCATTTGTGTTTGTGTGTACAGTATATTGCCTCATTACAGTAATGAACATTAGATTTTATTTATTTGACGTGTGTGTGTGTGTGTGTGTGCGTGTGCGCGCGAGTGTGTATGCGCGAGTGTGTGTGCGCGAGTGTGTATGCGCGAGTGTGTGTGCGTGCGTGCGCTCGCATGAGTGTGTGTGTGAGCGCGTGTGAGCGCGTGTGTGCGTAAGTGTGCGAATGTGTGTGTCTGAGTGTGTGTGTGTGTGTGTGTGTGTGTGTGTGTGTGTGTGTGTGTGTGTGTGTGTGTGTGTGTGTGTGTGTGTGTGTGTTTATAAATATACACACACATAAACATATGATATCAACCAATAAAATCAACCTTATTGTCGAACAGAACAAATATTTCAATTATTATGAAAATAAAAAAATATTTAAACAAATTTAATCAACTGTCAAATACAGAAAAAATATTTCAATTATTGTTAAATTAACTATTTGTTTTAAAGAAACACTGTAAAATGCAGAACAAATTCTCAAATATTTATATATTATTCAAATAATATATATTTATTTTAAATATACTTTATTGTCAAACACAGAACAAATGTTAAAATAGCTATTCTTAAAATAATATTTAGAAAATCAACTTGATCATTATACAGAATAAATATTTAAATAATCTAAATAATATTTTTAAACAAATCTAATTAGTCAAAAACAGAACAAATATTTCAATATTTATATAATTATTAAATACATATGTATTTAAAAAAACTGTCAAATGCAGACAACATTATTAAAATAATAAAATATACAAATGATACAAATATATTTAAAAAAATTAAATAAACTTTGCAAAAAATATATATTTAATAAATTATTATTAAAATAATAGCACATTTATGCAGAAGCCTCCTCGAGTGTTGGACATCAGTAATGTAGACGCTCATCTTCATTTTAACATAGTACAAGATTCATGTTGATCTTTCCCTGCTAAATCATCCTCAGGTACACATGAAGTGTTTGTAGCAATTTAGTTACTGCAATTAGCAGTCTCTTCTAATGCATCTTTCAGCCTTCCCCTTATATAACAAGACTCGTTAATTTGACCAAATGCTCATTTCTTAATTAAAATACTCATGGTAATATGTATTGTTTATAAAATAAAATAGTGTATGTACCAAACACCACCCTTTACAAAATATTCACCATACTTTATTATCCAACAACATGTGCAATACTTTACTGGAGGATACAGCATAAAGACAGCTGAAGTAACATATTACGACAAAACATATTCAAGAGAAATAAAAATGGGTTGTTAAAACCATATTGTATTATTCAGGTCACAAACAAAATGTATGTATTGTCACGGCCCCTCCTCTGCTTCGCAGGGGCGGTTCCTCCTGTAGGCAGAGGAGGGTCGTTAGTGATTGGAGCCACCTGGGCTCAGGGTATTTAAACTGCTTCACTTAGTTTCCACTCAGTCATGTTCACACACACACAGATTCACACATCCATGCACTTTGCATACACTTTACATTATGACATTATCACACCTCATTCCTTTTTCTTTGTTTAAAGTTAATAGTTTTGGTTTACAATAAAGACAACCTTTTTTGGCCTATACCTTGTTGTGCGTGTCCCTCATTTTTGCCACAGGCTATGACTGTGACAAGTTGAATTGTACTTTAGTTTTACTTTAGTATTTTACGATTAACGGTTTTGTCTAGTTTGTCTTTGTCTTATCATTGATACGTTTGTTTATTTGTAGATTGGCCTATTTGATTATTGTTTTGGAGTGTACTAACTTGGGTTAGTAGTTTTTTAGTTTAGTTCAGATTGCCAAACTTTTGTTTGAGGATGCTTTGGTTGGGCCAAATTTGTTGGAGAGGCGTTGAGAGCCATATGTTCCTTTTGTTTAGTTAGCTTTGTAGCTAAGTTTGGTTAGCAATTCACTTTGGGCCTTTTCTGGGTTTTGTTCAGGTGGGAGTCCTCTCCTGTTGAGGCTTATCAGCGAGTGTCAATAGGAGGCTCGTGGTGTTTTGTTTTAGGTGGCAGTGAACGTGGGTAGAGCTTCCATTTCCCCTTTCCTACATCGGCTCGGGAGCACCTCCGTGGATATGGGGGGGCCGCCAGTTTCTGGTTGTCTTTTCCAATCCACTGGTTTTGTGTGCATAAAACCCCACCACATGTGACTGCACGAAGACCAGGGGCAAGTTAGTTAGCTGTTTTTGGAGAATAGTGGGGTGTGGCTCCTGTCCTTAAACCCAGACTGGCAGCAGGTGAGTTGTGTTTTTTTTTTGGACATTTGTAATAGTTGTATTGGTTGAGGAAAATGTCTTCTGTTCTGAGTAGTTTTGTTCAGGCTCATTCAGAGTTAGCCTTAGAGTTGTGTACTAAGGAGCAGTTATTTGAAATTGCTGAACATTATCAGATTGAGATTGTTGATAAAAAACTTAAAGAAACTGTTAAAGCTGGATTAAAGCAAGGTCTTCGGGAAGTAGGTGTTTTTTTGGGTCAGTCTGCTAGTAGTGAGGGTGCAAGCTTTCATTCTAGCCCGTCATTAACTTTTGAGCAGCAGAGGGAGCTGTTGCAAATGCAGTTAGAAATAGCACGATTGCAAAATGCCAATAGACCAGAAGGAGTATCACAGTTTGATGTTTCACAGAATCTTCGTTTGTTGCCTAAATTTGATGAGTCCGATCCAGATACATACTTCACTTTATTTGAGCGTATTTGGAAGCTAGAGCTTGGTCAGATTTGGACATGACTATGTTGTTGCAATGTGTACTTACAGGTAAAGCACGTGAGGCTTTTTCATCACTGAGTGTAGCCGACAGTAAAGTTTATGGTAAAGTTAAATCAGCAGTTCTGAAGGTCACGAGCTTGTGCCGGAGGCATATCGTCAACGTTTTCGTTATAGGAAAAGCTAGATTCACAAACCTATTCTGAGTTTGTTCGTGATTTGACTTCTGCATTTAATCGTTGGTGTACAGCTTCTGAAGTTAGCACTTTTGAGGGTCTGTTTAACTTGATTGTGTTAGAACAGTTCAAAAATTCTGTGTCTGACCAGGTTACATACATCAATGAACGTAAAGTTAAGTCTCCAAGTGATGCAGCAGTTCTTGCAGATGAGTACAGGCTAACACACAAAAGCCATTTTGAGTCAAACAGTGACATGCACCATAGAAATAGTTGTACTCCTAGGAATAGTAGGAAATCTTTTCTGGAGCTTTTTCCAAAGGCCTCCACAGAAGTTTGGTTCTGGGGACCTAAAGCACCAGTTAATGTTGATACAGTTGAAGGACATTGGAAGAAAGATTGTCCTCTACTGAAATCAAAAAAGTTTGGTCAAGTTAAACCTGCTGTGATGGCAGCTCCTGTTACAGCCTCTGACCACCGGGGTGAGCTTTTTCAGCCATTGGTTGAGTTTGGTTCTCAGTCTTCTTACTGTGATTTTTCGGCCTTTATTTCAGATGGTGTAGTGTCCCTGGTAGATGGCAACCAAAATGTTCCAATTAAGATCTTAAGAGACACTGGAGCTCTAGATTCGTTTATTCTGGAATCTGTTTTGCCGTTCTCTAAGGAGTCTGATACTGGCAGTTGTGTAATGGTATGCGGCATGGGCTTAGCTCCATTCTCTTCTCCTTTGCACGAAGTTACCCTTAAATGTGGTCTGGTAGAGGGTGATGTAGCTGTTGGGGTTCGACCCCAGTTGCCAGTAGAGAGTCCACATGATTTTGGGGAATGACTTGGCGGATAGTAAGGTGTGGGCAGATGGCAAAATAAACATCTTTAAAAGTAACCTTCTGTGCCCCTGCAAAGGTATTTCCAGATTGCAGCTGTGTGTCTCCTGATGTATTTCCAGTTTGTGCTGTTACCATGGTGCCTCTCGTAGGAGGCTGAGAGTAAACCAAAGTCTTGAGTTGCCAGTTAAACTCCAGACAGAGCAGTTGACTAGTTCTAGAGATTCATTGATGGCTGAGCAAAAGGCAGATACTACCTTGGCTGATCTGTTTGATAAAGTTGTTCCTGATTCAGTGGTGAGGAACATTGCTCAGTGTTATTTTCTTCTTGATGGGCTGTTGGTTCGGAAATGGGTTCCACACTGTGATCGGGGTCTAGGAGAACCGTTTTCAAATAGTTGTACCTACTACTGCGAAATAAAGTGTTGCAAACTTCACATGGTGATGTGGCAGGTCATATGGGTGTTCGCAAAACTTATGATCGCATACTTCGTTATTTTTCTGGCCACGGTTAAAGCGGGATGTAGCTCAGTTTATTAAAACTTGTCATACGTGTCAGCGCCAAACCAAGTTGTAAAGCCAGCACCTTTGTATCCAATACCAGCCATAGGGCAACCTTTTGAGCATCTTATTATCGATTGTGTTGGGCCTTTACCACGGTCCAAGTCAGGTCATAGCTACTTATTAACTGTTATGTGTCAAGCAACAAGATATCCGTCAGCTTTTTCCTCATAACTTCAAAATCAGTAGTTAAAGCGTTAACTCAATTTATTTCAACATTTGGGATTCCAAAATCATCCAGTCAGATCAGGGATCTAACTTACCTCCCATTTATTTTCTCAGGTTCTCAAACAGCTTAAAGTTAAACACAACAAGTCTACTGCGTTCCATGCCCAGAGCCAGGAGCTTTGGAGCAGTTTCATCAAACTTTAAAATCCTTGCTTGTGTGCATACTGTACAGAACTGTCTGCAGATTGGGAGGAGGGGTTACCTTGGCTGCTACTAGCTGCTCGTGAAGTAGTGCAGGAAAGCACAGGGTTCAGCCCAAATGACTTAGTGTTTGGTCATAAGGTGCGTGGGCCTTTAGCAGTGCTGCAGGATGGTTGTTTACCTGAGGAACCACCTCGGAACCTTATTGACTATGTCAATGGTTTCAGGCTGAAGTTGTATAGGGCTGGTGAATTGGCGAAAGAAAAACTAGAATGTTCTCAAAAGAAACGAAATTGAGATATGACGGACAGGCTGAGCTGCGTGAGTTTAGTCCCGGTGATCATGTACTTGCTCTTTTGCCTCTTGTAAGTTCACCTTTTCAGGCAAAATACAGTGGTCCTTTACTGTGTTATGCAAAGTGTCAGATTTGAACTATCTTATTGAAACCCTGGTCATAGGAAGTCCTCTAAATTGTGCCATGTGAACCTGTTAAAGGTTATCACTCCGTGATCTAAGAAAAGGTGAAGGCACTCCAGCAGTGAGGTCAGCGTTGACTGCTGCTCCAGTCACTACATCTTGTGGCTTTAACTTTGTGGAGGGGGGAGAAGAGGAGGTAGTTATGTTTTCAGAGGAGGTCTTACTAGGTCGGCTGAAAAACTCCCAGACTTTGCAAAACCTTGAGGTTTTGGTAGATCATTAGACTCTGAGAACGTGGTGAATTGGTAGCTCTTATCAGAAACTACCCCGTTTTGTTTTCTGACACCCCATCACAAACCCACTTGATTGAACATGACATAGACATCGGAGATGCTAAGCCTATCAAACAGAGATTTTATCGTGTATCTGAGGAGAAGAGACTGCAATTGGAAACAGAGGTGCAGTATATGTTGGACAATGGTATTGCTGAGCCATGTTGTTCAAATTGGGCTTCACCCTGTCTTCTGGTCAAAAAGTCTGATTCCACTTTCAGACCCTGCACTGATTATAGAAAAGTTAACAATGTTACTAAAGCAGACCTTTACCCTCTTCCTAGGATGGAGGACTGCATTGATCAAGTTGGGTCAGCAAAGTATGTTAGCAAATTTGATCTTTTAAAGGGATATTGGCAAGTACCTCTTACCAAAAGAGCTTGTGAGATTGCTGCCTTCATAACTTCATCTGGTTTATTCTCTTATAAAGTTATGCCTTTCGGCTTGCGGAATGCTCCAGCCACCTTCCAGAGGCTGATGAATCGGGTGGTCTCCGGTCTGGAAGGGTGTGCCGTGTATTTGGACGGCGAGTTGTCTACTCGGACTCCTGGGAGGAGCATGTCCGGAGAGTGCGAGCCCTGTTCGAAAGACTGGTGTGGGCCAGGTTGACTGTCAATTTGGCAAAGTGTGAGTTTGCCAAGGCTACAGTCACATACCTAGCAAGGTTGTTGGTCAGGGTTTTGTCTGTCCTGTGGAAGCTAAGGTTCAGGCTGTGAAGCATTTCCCACAGCCCTCCACAAAGAAAGAACTGATGCGGTTCCTGGGAATGGCGGGTACTACCGTGCTTTCTGTAAAAACTTTTCGTAGTAGTGTCCCCACTGACCAATTTGTTGAAGGCCAAGGCTGAATTTATCTGGTCCACCCAGTGTCAAGAGGCATTTGATGCAGTTAAGGCTCTCTTGTGTTTAGCACCGTGTTGGCAGCACCAGATTTTGGGAAATCTTTCAAATTGCAGGTAGACGCCAGTCAAATCGGTGCTGGGGCTGTACTTCTCCAGGAAAATGATGACAACGTTGAGTGTCCAGTCAGTTTCTTCTCCCGGAAATTTAATAAGTATCAACAAAATTACTCTGTTATTGAGAAGGAGGCTTTAGGGCTCATTTGGGCTTTACAGCACTTTGAAGTCTATGTCGGTTCGGTTTGACCCTTTAACTATTTTCACTGACCACAACCCACTCGTTTTCTTAAGTCCCTGCAAAATCCCAACCAGCGCCTGATCGTTGGGCTTTGTTCTTACAACCATTCAACCTCGATATTAGACATATTAGTGGCAAGGATAATATCATTGCTGATGCCCTGTCCGTGCTCCTTTAACCTAGTACCTCTTCTCTCTGCTGACCCCTACTGGTTGTCTGCACCTCTTTCTCTTAAATTGCTCCCCAGGTACCAGGGCTGCCGAGTTTGAGGCGAACAGTCAGCCAGGGGACACGATGCGACTGCTAGGAGTTGGGATTGGTATCCTTTTTTTTTTTTTTTTTTTGGGGAACGTTGGATTGTTTTAAATGCTAGACCAAATATTGGGCTGAGGGTGGGACCCTCATTTTAAGGAGGGGTGTCACGGCCCCTCCTCTGCGGCGGTTCCTCCTGTAGGCAGATGAGGGTCGTTAGTGATTGGAGCCACCTGGGCTCAGGGTATTTAAACTGCTTCACTAACCACTCTGTCTCTCTCTGCTCCTCCAGGTATGATCCTGTTTTGGTTGTTCCTTTGTAGTTTTACTTAGTTTCCACTCAGTCATGTTCACACACACACAGATTCACACATCCATGCACTTTGCATACACTTTACATTATGACATTATCACACCTCATTCCTTTTTCTTTGTTTAAAGTTAATAGTTTTGGTTTACAATAAAGACAACCTTTTTTGGCCTATACCTTGTTGTGCGTGTCCCCTCATTTTTGCCACAGGCTATGAGCCGGCCTGTGACAGTATGGTAAAATGTCTTGAGCATCATAGAATCACATTCAGTTTCCTTATCATCAGAGCTCTCCTGGTTTTCTTCCTCCTGCTTGAATCAAATGATTTGCGCTCCGCGCTCCCGAGGTTCAGATCTGAATCAAATGATTTGCGATACGCGCTCCCGAGGTTCAGATCTGAATCAAATGATTTTAGATAAAATGATTTGCGATACGCGCTCCGAAGTTCCCATCTGAATCAAATGATTTGCGACAAAATGATTTGCGATACGCGCTCCGAGGTCCCGAACTGAACCAATTGACTCATGAAACGCTCTAAAGCCCAACCTGAACCAATTGACTCGCGAACGCAGTCTGAAGCCAATTGACTCACGAAACACGTTCTGAAGCCCCGAACTAAACCAATTGACTCGCGAAACGCGCTTTGAATCCCGAACTGAACCAAGTTGACTCGCGAAACGCTCTGAATCGAACTGAACCAATTGACTCATGGCGCTCTGAAGCTCGAACTGAACCAATTGACTCGTGTGTGTGTGTGTGTGTGTGTGTGTGTGTGTATGTGTGTGAGCGCGTTTGTGGCGTGCAGCGCGTATGCGCGTGTGCGGTTATTATGTGTGTGTGTGTTTGCGTGTGTGTGTGTGTGTGTGTGTGTGTGTGTGTGTGCGTGTGCCCGAGTTTGTACGCGAGTGTCTGTTTTTGCGCGTGCGTGTTTGTGTGTGTGTGTGTGTACATATACAAATGCACACACATACACATATGATGTATATATATATATATATATAGTATATAGGTATACTTTTTTGTTGCATTACAGTAATTAAAAAAATATATTTTATTTATGTATTTGGAATTAAACTGTGCTTAGTGAAATAAAATTGTCTTAAAAATAGGTGGATCTTTGTTTCGTTTTTTTTCCTCATATTTCATCCCTAAATACAAAGGAAGAAATTCTAAATTATATTTGCATTCTATTTTTAAGTCCACTTATATTTTAGCATGTTTGCAAAAATTGTGTTTGTTTAATTCAAATGAAAAAATAATGAACTACCATTTGTGTTTGTGTGTACAGTATATTGCCTCATTACAGTAATGAACATTAGATTTGATTTATTTGACGTGTGTGTGTGTTTGTGTGTGCGTGTGCGCGAGTGTGTGTATGCGCGAGTGTGTGTGCGTGCGTGCGTGCGTGCGCTGGCATGTGTGTGTGTGTGTGTGTGAGCGCGTGTGTGTGTGTGAGCGCGTGTGCGTAAATGTGCGAATGTGTGTCTGAGTGTGTGTGTGTGTGTGTGTGTGTGTGTGTGTGTGTGTGTGTGTGTGTGTGTGTGTGTGTGTGTGTGTGTGTGTGTTTATAAATATACACACACATAAACATATGATATCAACCAATAGAATCAACCTTATTGTCGAACAGAACAAATATTTCAATTATTATGAAAATAAAAAAATATTTAAAAAAAATGTAATCAACTGTCAAATACAGAACAAATATTGCAATTATTGTTAAATTAACTATTTGTTTTAAAGAAACACTGTAAAATGCAGAACAAATTCTCAAATATTTATATTATTATTCAAATAATATATATTTATTTTAAATATACTTTATTGTCAAACACAGAACAAATGTTAAAATAGCTATTCTTAAAATAATATTTAGAAAATCAACTTGATCATTATACAGAATAAATATTTAAATAATCTAAATAATATTTTTAAACAAATCTAATTTGTCAAAAGCAGAACAAATATTTCAATATTTATATCATTATTAATAACATAAAAAACTGTCAAATGCAGACAACATTATTAAAATAATAAAATATAAAAATAATACAAATATATTTAAAAAAATTAAATAAACTTTGCAAAAAATATATATTTAATACATTATTATTAAAATAATAGCACATTTATGCAGAAGCCTCCTCGAGTGTTGGACATCAGTAATGTAGACGCTCATCTTCATTATAACATAGTACAAGATTCATGTTGATCTTTCCCTGCTAAATCATCCTCAGGTACACATGAAGTGTTTGTAGCAATTTAGTTACTGCAATTAGCAGTCTCTTCTAATGCATCTTTCAGCCTTCCCTTATATAACAAGACTCGTTAATATGACCAAATGCTCATTTCTTAATTAAAATACTCATGGTAATATGTATTGTTTACAAAATAAAATGGTGTATGTACCAAACACCACCCTTTACAAAATATTCACCATACTTTATTATCCAACAACATGTGCAATACTTTACTGGATGATACAGCATAAAGACAGCTGAAGTAATATTACGACAAAACATATTCAAGAGAAATAAAAATGGGTTGTTAAAACCATATTGTATTATTCAGGTCACAAACAAAATGTATGTATGGTAAAATGTCTTGAGCATCATAGAATCACATTCAGTTTCCTTATCATCAGAGCTCTCCTGGTTTTCTTCCTCCTGCTTGAATCAAATGATTTGCGCTCCGCGCTCGAGGTTCAGATCTGAATCAAATGATTTGCGATACGCGCTCGAGGTTCAGATCTGAATCAAATGATTTGAGATAAAATGATTTGCCATACGCGCTCCGAAATTCCCATCTGAATCAAATGATTTGCGACAAAATGATTTGCGATACGCGCTCCGAGGTCCCGACCTGAACCAATTGACTCGCGAAACGCACTCTGAAGCCCCGAACTGAACCAATTGACTCACGAAACACGCTCTGAAGCCCCGAACTAAACCAATTGACTCGCGAAACGCGCTTTGAATCCCCGAACTGAACCAATTGACTCGCGAAACGCGCTCTGAATCGAACTGAACCAATTGACTCGTGTGTGTGTGTGTGTGTGTGTGTGTGTGTGTGTGTGTGTGTGTGTGTGTATGTGTGTGAGCGCGTTTGTGAGCGTGCGAGCGCGTATGCGCGTGCGCGAGTGTATGTGTGTGTGTGTGTTTGCGTGTGTGTGTGTGTGTGTGTGTGTGTGTGTGTGTGTGTGTGTGTGTGTGTGTGTGTGTGTGTGTGTGTGTGTGTGTGCGTGTGCCCGAGTTTGTACGCGAGTGTCTGTTTTTGCGCGTGCGTGTTTGTGTGTGTGTGTGTGTACATATACAAATGCACACACATACACATATGATATATATATATATATATATATATATATAGTATATAGGTATACTTTTTTGTTGCATTACAGTAATTAAAAAAATATATTTTATTTATGTATTTGGAATTAAACTGTGCTTAGTGAAATAAAATTGTCTTA